>OX387182.1:0-7500 GCA_947561395.2 Buxus sempervirens
CCTAAACCCTAAACCCTAAACCCTAAACCCTAAACCCTAAACCCTAAACCCTAAACCCTAAACCCTAAACCCTAAACCCTAAACCCTAAACCCTAAACCCTAAACCCTAAACCCTAAACCCTAAACCCTAAACCCTAAACCCTAAACCCTAAACCCTAAACCCTAAACCCTAAACCCTAAACCCTAAACCCTAAACCCTAAACCCTAAACCCTAAACCCTAAACCCTAAACCCTAAACCCTAAACCCTAAACCCTAAACCCTAAACCCTAAACCCTAAACCCTAAACCCTAAACCCTAAACCCTAAACCCTAAACCCTAAACCCTAAACCCTAAACCCTAAACCCTAAACCCTAAACCCTAAACCCTAAACCCTAAACCCTAAACCCTAAACCCTAAACCCTAAACCCTAAACCCTAAACCCTAAACCCTAAACCCTAAACCCTAAACCCTAAACCCTAAACCCTAAACCCTAAACCCTAAACCCTAAACCCTAAACCCTAAACCCTAAACCCTAAACCCTAAACCCTAAACCCTAAACCCTAAACCCTAAACCCTAAACCCTAAACCCTAAACCCTAAACCCTAAACCCTAAACCCTAAACCCTAAACCCTAAACCCTAAACCCTAAACCCTAAACCCTAAACCCTAAACCCTAAACCCTAAACCCTAAACCCTAAACCCTAAACCCTAAACCCTAAACCCTAAACCCTAAACCCTAAACCCTAAACCCTAAACCCTAAACCCTAAACCCTAAACCCTAAACCCTAAACCCTAAACCCTAAACCCTAAACCCTAAACCCTAAACCCTAAACCCTAAACCCTAAACCCTAAACCCTAAACCCTAAACCCTAAACCCTAAACCCTAAACCCTAAACCCTAAACCCTAAACCCTAAACCCTAAACCCTAAACCCTAAACCCTAAACCCTAAACCCTAAACCCTAAACCCTAAACCCTAAACCCTAAACCCTAAACCCTAAACCCTAAACCCTAAACCCTAAACCCTAAACCCTAAACCCTAAACCCTAAACCCTAAACCCTAAACCCTAAACCCTAAACCCTAAACCCTAAACCCTAAACCCTAAACCCTAAACCCTAAACCCTAAACCCTAAACCCTAAACCCTAAACCCTAAACCCTAAACCCTAAACCCTAAACCCTAAACCCTAAACCCTAAACCCTAAACCCTAAACCCTAAACCCTAAACCCTAAACCCTAAACCCTAAACCCTAAACCCTAAACCCTAAACCCTAAACCCTAAACCCTAAACCCTAAACCCTAAACCCTAAACCCTAAACCCTAAACCCTAAACCCTAAACCCTAAACCCTAAACCCTAAACCCTAAACCCTAAACCCTAAACCCTAAACCCTAAACCCTAAACCCTAAACCCTAAACCCTAAACCCTAAACCCTAAACCCTAAACCCTAAACCCTAAACCCTAAACCCTAAACCCTAAACCCTAAACCCTAAACCCTAAACCCTAAACCCTAAACCCTAAACCCTAAACCCTAAACCCTAAACCCTAAACCCTAAACCCTAAACCCTAAACCCTAAACCCTAAACCCTAAACCCTAAACCCTAAACCCTAAACCCTAAACCCTAAACCCTAAACCCTAAACCCTAAACCCTAAACCCTAAACCCTAAACCCTAAACCCTAAACCCTAAACCCTAAACCCTAAACCCTAAACCCTAAACCCTAAACCCTAAACCCTAAACCCTAAACCCTAAACCCTAAACCCTAAACCCTAAACCCTAAACCCTAAACCCTAAACCCTAAACCCTAAACCCTAAACCCTAAACCCTAAACCCTAAACCCTAAACCCTAAACCCTAAACCCTAAACCCTAAACCCTAAACCCTAAACCCTAAACCCTAAACCCTAAACCCTAAACCCTAAACCCTAAACCCTAAACCCTAAACCCTAAACCCTAAACCCTAAACCCTAAACCCTAAACCCTAAACCCTAAACCCTAAACCCTAAACCCTAAACCCTAAACCCTAAACCCTAAACCCTAAACCCTAAACCCTAAACCCTAAACCCTAAACCCTAAACCCTAAACCCTAAACCCTAAACCCTAAACCCTAAACCCTAAACCCTAAACCCTAAACCCTAAACCCTAAACCCTAAACCCTAAACCCTAAACCCTAAACCCTAAACCCTAAACCCTAAACCCTAAACCCTAAACCCTAAACCCTAAACCCTAAACCCTAAACCCTAAACCCTAAACCCTAAACCCTAAACCCTAAACCCTAAACCCTAAACCCTAAACCCTAAACCCTAAACCCTAAACCCTAAACCCTAAACCCTAAACCCTAAACCCTAAACCCTAAACCCTAAACCCTAAACCCTAAACCCTAAACCCTAAACCCTAAACCCTAAACCCTAAACCCTAAACCCTAAACCCTAAACCCTAAACCCTAAACCCTAAACCCTAAACCCTAAACCCTAAACCCTAAACCCTAAACCCTAAACCCTAAACCCTAAACCCTAAACCCTAAACCCTAAACCCTAAACCCTAAACCCTAAACCCTAAACCCTAAACCCTAAACCCTAAACCCTAAACCCTAAACCCTAAACCCTAAACCCTAAACCCTAAACCCTAAACCCTAAACCCTAAACCCTAAACCCTAAACCCTAAACCCTAAACCCTAAACCCTAAACCCTAAACCCTAAACCCTAAACCCTAAACCCTAAACCCTAAACCCTAAACCCTAAACCCTAAACCCTAAACCCTAAACCCTAAACCCTAAACCCTAAACCCTAAACCCTAAACCCTAAACCCTAAACCCTAAACCCTAAACCCTAAACCCTAAACCCTAAACCCTAAACCCTAAACCCTAAACCCTAAACCCTAAACCCTAAACCCTAAACCCTAAACCCTAAACCCTAAACCCTAAACCCTAAACCCTAAACCCTAAACCCTAAACCCTAAACCCTAAACCCTAAACCCTAAACCCTAAACCCTAAACCCTAAACCCTAAACCCTAAACCCTAAACCCTAAACCCTAAACCCTAAACCCTAAACCCTAAACCCTAAACCCTAAACCCTAAACCCTAAACCCTAAACCCTAAACCCTAAACCCTAAACCCTAAACCCTAAACCCTAAACCCTAAACCCTAAACCCTAAACCCTAAACCCTAAACCCTAAACCCTAAACCCTAAACCCTAAACCCTAAACCCTAAACCCTAAACCCTAAACCCTAAACCCTAAACCCTAAACCCTAAACCCTAAACCCTAAACCCTAAACCCTAAACCCTAAACCCTAAACCCTAAACCCTAAACCCTAAACCCTAAACCCTAAACCCTAAACCCTAAACCCTAAACCCTAAACCCTAAACCCTAAACCCTAAACCCTAAACCCTAAACCCTAAACCCTAAACCCTAAACCCTAAACCCTAAACCCTAAACCCTAAACCCTAAACCCTAAACCCTAAACCCTAAACCCTAAACCCTAAACCCTAAACCCTAAACCCTAAACCCTAAACCCTAAACCCTAAACCCTAAACCCTAAACCCTAAACCCTAAACCCTAAACCCTAAACCCTAAACCCTAAACCCTAAACCCTAAACCCTAAACCCTAAACCCTAAACCCTAAACCCTAAACCCTAAACCCTAAACCCTAAACCCTAAACCCTAAACCCTAAACCCTAAACCCTAAACCCTAAACCCTAAACCCTAAACCCTAAACCCTAAACCCTAAACCCTAAACCCTAAACCCTAAACCCTAAACCCTAAACCCTAAACCCTAAACCCTAAACCCTAAACCCTAAACCCTAAACCCTAAACCCTAAACCCTAAACCCTAAACCCTAAACCCTAAACCCTAAACCCTAAACCCTAAACCCTAAACCCTAAACCCTAAACCCTAAACCCTAAACCCTAAACCCTAAACCCTAAACCCTAAACCCTAAACCCTAAACCCTAAACCCTAAACCCTAAACCCTAAACCCTAAACCCTAAACCCTAAACCCTAAACCCTAAACCCTAAACCCTAAACCCTAAACCCTAAACCCTAAACCCTAAACCCTAAACCCTAAACCCTAAACCCTAAACCCTAAACCCTAAACCCTAAACCCTAAACCCTAAACCCTAAACCCTAAACCCTAAACCCTAAACCCTAAACCCTAAACCCTAAACCCTAAACCCTAAACCCTAAACCCTAAACCCTAAACCCTAAACCCTAAACCCTAAACCCTAAACCCTAAACCCTAAACCCTAAACCCTAAACCCTAAACCCTAAACCCTAAACCCTAAACCCTAAACCCTAAACCCTAAACCCTAAACCCTAAACCCTAAACCCTAAACCCTAAACCCTAAACCCTAAACCCTAAACCCTAAACCCTAAACCCTAAACCCTAAACCCTAAACCCTAAACCCTAAACCCTAAACCCTAAACCCTAAACCCTAAACCCTAAACCCTAAACCCTAAACCCTAAACCCTAAACCCTAAACCCTAAACCCTAAACCCTAAACCCTAAACCCTAAACCCTAAACCCTAAACCCTAAACCCTAAACCCTAAACCCTAAACCCTAAACCCTAAACCCTAAACCCTAAACCCTAAACCCTAAACCCTAAACCCTAAACCCTAAACCCTAAACCCTAAACCCTAAACCCTAAACCCTAAACCCTAAACCCTAAACCCTAAACCCTAAACCCTAAACCCTAAACCCTAAACCCTAAACCCTAAACCCTAAACCCTAAACCCTAAACCCTAAACCCTAAACCCTAAACCCTAAACCCTAAACCCTAAACCCTAAACCCTAAACCCTAAACCCTAAACCCTAAACCCTAAACCCTAAACCCTAAACCCTAAACCCTAAACCCTAAACCCTAAACCCTAAACCCTAAACCCTAAACCCTAAACCCTAAACCCTAAACCCTAAACCCTAAACCCTAAACCCTAAACCCTAAACCCTAAACCCTAAACCCTAAACCCTAAACCCTAAACCCTAAACCCTAAACCCTAAACCCTAAACCCTAAACCCTAAACCCTAAACCCTAAACCCTAAACCCTAAACCCTAAACCCTAAACCCTAAACCCTAAACCCTAAACCCTAAACCCTAAACCCTAAACCCTAAACCCTAAACCCTAAACCCTAAACCCTAAACCCTAAACCCTAAACCCTAAACCCTAAACCCTAAACCCTAAACCCTAAACCCTAAACCCTAAACCCTAAACCCTAAACCCTAAACCCTAAACCCTAAACCCTAAACCCTAAACCCTAAACCCTAAACCCTAAACCCTAA
Source organism: Buxus sempervirens (assembly GCA_947561395.2). Lineage (NCBI taxonomy): Eukaryota > Viridiplantae > Streptophyta > Magnoliopsida > Buxales > Buxaceae > Buxus > Buxus sempervirens. The sequence continues at coordinate 5,249 of OX387182.1, forward strand.
ACCCTAAACCCTAAACCCTAAACCCTAAACCCTAAACCCTAAACCCTAAACCCTAAACCCTAAACCCTAAACCCTAAACCCTAAACCCTAAACCCTAAACCCTAAACCCTAAACCCTAAACCCTAAACCCTAAACCCTAAACCCTAAACCCTAAACCCTAAACCCTAAACCCTAAACCCTAAACCCTAAACCCTAAACCCTAAACCCTAAACCCTAAACCCTAAACCCTAAACCCTAAACCCTAAACCCTAAACCCTAAACCCTAAACCCTAAACCCTAAACCCTAAACCCTAAACCCTAAACCCTAAACCCTAAACCCTAAACCCTAAACCCTAAACCCTAAACCCTAAACCCTAAACCCTAAACCCTAAACCCTAAACCCTAAACCCTAAACCCTAAACCCTAAACCCTAAACCCTAAACCCTAAACCCTAAACCCTAAACCCTAAACCCTAAACCCTAAACCCTAAACCCTAAACCCTAAACCCTAAACCCTAAACCCTAAACCCTAAACCCTAAACCCTAAACCCTAAACCCTAAACCCTAAACCCTAAACCCTAAACCCTAAACCCTAAACCCTAAACCCTAAACCCTAAACCCTAAACCCTAAACCCTAAACCCTAAACCCTAAACCCTAAACCCTAAACCCTAAACCCTAAACCCTAAACCCTAAACCCTAAACCCTAAACCCTAAACCCTAAACCCTAAACCCTAAACCCTAAACCCTAAACCCTAAACCCTAAACCCTAAACCCTAAACCCTAAACCCTAAACCCTAAACCCTAAACCCTAAACCCTAAACCCTAAACCCTAAACCCTAAACCCTAAACCCTAAACCCTAAACCCTAAACCCTAAACCCTAAACCCTAAACCCTAAACCCTAAACCCTAAACCCTAAACCCTAAACCCTAAACCCTAAACCCTAAACCCTAAACCCTAAACCCTAAACCCTAAACCCTAAACCCTAAACCCTAAACCCTAAACCCTAAACCCTAAACCCTAAACCCTAAACCCTAAACCCTAAACCCTAAACCCTAAACCCTAAACCCTAAACCCTAAACCCTAAACCCTAAACCCTAAACCCTAAACCCTAAACCCTAAACCCTAAACCCTAAACCCTAAACCCTAAACCCTAAACCCTAAACCCTAAACCCTAAACCCTAAACCCTAAACCCTAAACCCTAAACCCTAAACCCTAAACCCTAAACCCTAAACCCTAAACCCTAAACCCTAAACCCTAAACCCTAAACCCTAAACCCTAAACCCTAAACCCTAAACCCTAAACCCTAAACCCTAAACCCTAAACCCTAAACCCTAAACCCTAAACCCTAAACCCTAAACCCTAAACCCTAAACCCTAAACCCTAAACCCTAAACCCTAAACCCTAAACCCTAAACCCTAAACCCTAAACCCTAAACCCTAAACCCTAAACCCTAAACCCTAAACCCTAAACCCTAAACCCTAAACCCTAAACCCTAAACCCTAAACCCTAAACCCTAAACCCTAAACCCTAAACCCTAAACCCTAAACCCTAAACCCTAAACCCTAAACCCTAAACCCTAAACCCTAAACCCTAAACCCTAAACCCTAAACCCTAAACCCTAAACCCTAAACCCTAAACCCTAAACCCTAAACCCTAAACCCTAAACCCTAAACCCTAAACCCTAAACCCTAAACCCTAAACCCTAAACCCTAAACCCTAAACCCTAAACCCTAAACCCTAAACCCTAAACCCTAAACCCTAAACCCTAAACCCTAAACCCTAAACCCTAAACCCTAAACCCTAAACCCTAAACCCTAAACCCTAAACCCTAAACCCTAAACCCTAAACCCTAAACCCTAAACCCTAAACCCTAAACCCTAAACCCTAAACCCTAAACCCTAAACCCTAAACCCTAAACCCTAAACCCTAAACCCTAAACCCTAAACCCTAAACCCTAAACCCTAAACCCTAAACCCTAAACCCTAAACCCTAAACCCTAAACCCTAAACCCTAAACCCTAAACCCTAAACCCTAAACCCTAAACCCTAAACCCTAAACCCTAAACCCTAAACCCTAAACCCTAAACCCTAAACCCTAAACCCTAAACCCTAAACCCTAAACCCTAAACCCTAAACCCTAAACCCTAAACCCTAAACCCTAAACCCTAAACCCTAAACCCTAAACCCTAAACCCTAAACCCTAAACCCTAAACCCTAAACCCTAAACCCTAAACCCTAAACCCTAAACCCTAAACCCTAAACCCTAAACCCT
>OX387182.1:4642094-4879594 GCA_947561395.2 Buxus sempervirens
CTTGCTGCTTAAAGTTGTTTACAGGACAATGCTTATTTTTGAATGCATAATACATGGATTTTGTAATCTTATCCTTTTCCTATTTCTTTCAGTTGAATATATGGCACCTGCATGTATAAATACAAACATGATCTTCTTGAGAAGTAAATTAGAATAACCAGTAAATGATAGTCTCAAATAAAAACAAAACTTCTTGGGATGATAAATTATAAGAAATATGCATTCCTTTCTTTCTTTTAGTTGAATATATGGCACATACATGTGTACATACAAATATAATCTTGTTGTGAAATAAATTATAAGAAACTGTAAATAATATTCTCAGCTAAAAAAAAATATTATTGGGAAGATGGAGTACTGTACTATAAAAACAGTAATCCACACTTTCTGTAGGATATATTAGCACAACAATCACTCACTTCTGAGCTTCATATGAATTAAAATTGTACGAAGGACATCAGCAAAAATCATAAGCTACTCATATTTGAAGTAGAAAGGTATGTACATACATCTGAATCTGATGTGAAGTTAAAATGCTGGAACAATATTGCCAAGACCAAGAAAACAATCCCTACAACAATACCCAGAGATTCTGGCCTGCAAAAGCACAAAGAAATACGATCAATAAGTACAATAAATATAGAGTTTTAATAACGATAAAACTCTTTCTTTTTGCTTGTCACAAAAACCAAGCATTTCAAATATCTGAAATTTTGCCCAAAGATTGAATCTTTTTTTGCTTTTTCTTTTGAAGGGTCCAAAGGTAAGAGAGCTGCTCACTACTGTGGTCTTTTTTGCCGCGAGTATCACAAGATTTTTACAAAATTTCCAGTTCAATCTAAGTTTGGCGGTTGTAGCTTCTATAGCAAGTCGAATAACTTTAACTCTTTTGAAATTTTTCTTCGGAAGCCCATTCAGATTCAAAGCAAAATCCTTCTAAATAATATAAACAGACAATCCATCACCCACCCACCTCATCAATTTCAATAAAAAAACAAGGCAAAAAGGAAAAAGAAAAAAAAGGAATCCATAAATCTATAACAGGAAGAACTCACACTTTAATAGAACCCTGGGGAGTTCCCTTCTTGTTGATATCATATCCATCCATACTACGCCTTAATAGATATTTGGCTCCCACGGGAATGAGGCGGAGGGTAAGGAAGAATCCCGCACAGCTCATGCCCGCATTTATGAGGATCGACGTCTTCAGTTCCTCCTCAATTCGGTAATGAAAGAAGATCAAGTAAAAGTACAGAACGAAGAATATGGCAGAAACTTGTAGGATCGGCCCAAGTTTCAATTGAGTGATCGAGGGCTCAGTGGAGCTTGGTGTGATTTCTTCAGCTTTCTGTGTCGTCTCTTCTGAGGCCTTCGAAGCTCTCTTGCGAACAGCCATGGCGGAGCTGAGTTAGCTGATGGGACCGAGTCAAGTCGTTCAATGTTAACAAACTCGGTTTCACAATAACGGAACTTATAACCCTTTCAGCTCCAAGCGAAGATCGTATATTTTATCAAAGATCAAAATTACACAACCGTCCTTTATGTTTGGAAAAATTATGGATATCTTTTTTAAGCTTCTAAAATAACACACTTCCCCGTACATTTTCTTATGAATCAAAAAACATAAATATATAATAAAGGAAAGAGTGGAGGATATTCTCCGAGATTTTGATCTCCTTTTTTTTTTTTTCTCCAACTATTGCCTTCTTCATCTAAAACAATTAGAAATTATAGTCACCCTACTACTCTTTTCACATTTGAATTTAAATCTCTACTTATATGCTATGATTAAGGGTGAGGACATGCAGTATACATGTGTAGGGTTGGCAATGGATTAGATATATATCCAAATTTGACCCGAAAATTTCGAATTTGGATATGAAATATAGATCTGTGGTTTGAATACGGATATCAGATTTCGGATCCAAATCTGTCTAAATCCAACCAAATAGGATCCGAACCAAAATTAACATATACTTTTCATTAAACCATTAGTAAACTTTGTACAAAACATAGTTGAACCATCCTTACTCATATCTTGCTTTAATATTTATATGGCTCATTAGTTTTGATAGTTAAAATTTGCTTTAATATTTAAACTTGACTTTTTGAGTTTTAAATTCAAATTGGATCTAATTCAGATTGAATTCGGATTTCGGTTATTTATTCGGTCGAATTTCGAATTCGGATACAGTATATAAATTCGGTTTCGAATTCGGATTCACGTATAAAAGATTCACCAAATTTCGGATCGAATTCAGTATCGAATTTTTATTTTCAACTCAAATTCGGATTATGGTAGATCCATATTGTATTTGATCCATTACCAGCCCTATGCATGTGCCATCCCTAGTTTCAATCAATAGTTCCCTTTTTTCTTTTTCTTTTTTACTTTCAACTAAAACAACTTAAGAAAAGAAACAAAAATGAATTTTCTTTCAAAATGAAAGGAGAGCAGTAAAACTCTTTTTCTTTCTTATCTATTATATTTTCACCTAACAAACATGGTCTAAAAACCTAAAGCATGGGGGGTAGTCGTAATTTCATTAAAATTGAAGGTTTGTGATATTTTCCCATATTGGCAGCACGTCACACCTCCGCAACAAAGGCCACGTCAATGCACCAATATCAACAAAACACGTGGAGCGTTCGGAAATTGTCCCGCTTGGCTCCCAATAGTTTGGAAAAGTTGCAAACTAGCTACTTTCATTTATTGGGCATCGTATGCAGGGCCCTTCTCATATGCCAATCAGAAAATTTCAAGGTTAACGAGTTCTAAACTCAAGGGTGCAAGTGAATTTGGGTATTATTATTATATAATTTTGTTGCTGATGTAGTGAAAAGTTCTGTAAGACATGCCAGTGCCTGTTTAACTTAAAACTTCAAAAGATAATAGTTGGTGCACAAGAAAAGCGCTATTCAACTCAAAAGAGTAGCCTGCCAAGAAGCATTTTCATTTGCTTCCACAACTGGATGGAAGGCAATGCAAGTGTTTATTCAGTGCAATAAACTAAAATTTGGTCAGCTAAGTGCATAAAGGTATTGGTCATCTCAATGTGGAATAACAAGAAGCATGGAGCAAGTAATTCATCACTATAATACTTTCGATTTGCCTGCAGGTTCAAGAAACCACATTGTGCAGGCTATAGATAAAATTCATCAAACACAGGTTGATTTTAGAAGTCTATCCAGCTATGAACAAAACCTTGAATTTACATCTGAACTAATTTTATCATACATATGTACGTATACAATACCTTCAGTGTCCACAAGGGCACTACCTCAAAATGGAGTCTACTCAAACTGTGATTTCAGATGCCAAGAGACAAAAACCCTTTTCTTTTTTCTTTTTTTTTTTGCCTTGTGGTTTGTGCTTCTCTCAGCAGGAAAAAGGCTCAAAATACTGTGTTAGTTTTTTCTCCTTCAAAATTCTTTCTTAATATACCGTTCGGCTATTCAATCCTGTTGATGGTTCTTTCATTTCACTTCCTGTGGGGCCGTGAACCTAGTGTTTGAGGATGAGGCCAATAGGACAATGGTCACTACCATTTACATCTGGGAGAATGTAGGAGTCGTGAACCTTCTCAGCTATGGATTCTGAGACAAGGAAGTAGTCAAGCCGCCATCCTGTGTTGCATTGCCACAATAAAATGTAAGAGAGTGTAGACTTAAGGACATAAATGAATAAATAAAATTCAAAGAAGCTTGAGCCAACAAGATATTACTAATGATTTGCAGCCATAAAGTAATGCACATCTGCAAAAGTAATTAACTTCACAAAATAATATAAATGTGTTAGTTTGCTTATGCAATAAAAAACTAAACTACTTCAGCCCAATTACTTGGGATTATACATATTCAAAACATGGTGAGGTACACACCAGCTAGAGAAAGTGTATAAGTTGGGATTTTTGGTTGTTCCATTTGAGAATATAATATAAGGGATTACAAAAGGGTTCATGGGTCTAGGTTGTGGTTGAATATTCTCAATTATGGAATTAAATTTCTAGAGCAACTCACTGAAGAGCATTTCCAAACGTATCTTGTTCTTTTTGGGCTTTCGTATTCTAGTTTGGGATTTTAGGGAATTCCTTCAAATTTTCAATCTTGACCCATTATGGTGGAAGCTTTCTTTATTGTGTTTGCTCATTGATGAAAGCCCATTTGTAGGTTAACCATGCAAATAATCATCTCGTGGGTTGGTTTTTCCTTCTATGTATTTTCTCAGTTTCTTTAACCTACATCAGAACCCATATATTCCTGATTTTTTTTGCAGAAGTGGTATCAAACCTATGGTTAGAATTTCAAAATGGTGGTGAAAGTATTGGAATATTCAAGATGGAGAAATTCATCACGAAGAATAATCTTGTTTATGGCAAAAAAATGCTAAAACAACAAGGTTTACATAAAGCATTGAACATAGAAGGCAATTAAGCTAATCAATACGGAGAATAAGCACGAAGATTACAAATTGAGGGAAGAAAATTTGCTTGTCTTGAGATGAAGGCATTTTGTAACTCCATTAGCAATAAATTTTGAGAAGTCTTAACAAAAGCTTGAAAAAATTTGCGAGACAAGGTCTCCCACAAATCGATTTTGCCTAAAGCAGAAGCTATGTATTCTCAAAGTGAGAGTAGAGAATTTCTAAGCACTTGATGAGTCTTTTGGCTTTCTACTCTGGTCGAAGACTGCAAGATTGGGAGTGGTTTCTACTCTTCTCTGATCAAGGAAACAAGCCCCTATTTAATCTTTTATGATGGCTTCTTCTACTTATTGCATCAACTGGGGTTTGTGTGATTTAACTCTTAATTCACGACGCATATATTCATGGGTTCAAAGCACAAACCAGCTCATCCAACGTCTGTCACAAAGAGGATTTGGAGTGACACTGCCTCTAGCAACGTAGAATGAAAAAAAAAATCAAGTTCTCTTGTCCAAACCAAGTGATTCCACCTCTAAATAAAGAGGTAACACTAACACCAAAAATCTACCCTCCCAACCAAGGTTTTAAAACTCAGTATCACTTAGGGGTTGGGGCCAATACCGAGTTGACTTGGCCAATACCGACAGTGTTAGTGAGGTAGCTTTGTCAAGCTCAAAAATAGCTCACAAAAAGACAGGCCAATACTACCAAGTTGCAGCAGTTGATACGTATCGGCCGGTACTATGGCATCTTGGCTTGGCTACAACCGATACCAAGTCAACTCAGCTGATACAATGTTGTATTGGCCAAGTTTTAACCATGCACTCAACTCATGTGGGCCCCACTCTACCCAAATCAACATGCTTCTATAGAACTCATTTTTGTCCTTATACACCTTTATCATCATATGCAGACTATCATTGAATGTAAATTACTTCTCAAGCTACAATAATTTCCTTCTAAAGTATCACAAACAAATGATTCTACAAAGTTCTTCTATTGAAGCAAACACAAATGGGATCTCAAGGATGTGCAAGATGAACAGGGTCCCTGTCTTGGTTTGATTCTAACTGAAAATTGGATGAAGAAAGCTAAAACAATAACTTTGGAACCGAACATTAAGGAAGTTTCCTGAATCGGTGTCCCATAGTAGCACAAGGAAAGAAAAACACAACTAAACAAAAAATTGAGGCGAACATGATACAGGATGGCTTCATCTACTGACTTTTGGCAAAATTATGCAAGGGTGAGGCATTGCGTTATTTACAATACGCAAGCACAATTTTTATTTCTTGAAAGAAACTTGCAAAGTAATCATTTATTCATTAAACAGGTCATGCAAAATAAATCATTAGCAAAAGAAATCAGAAAATATAGACTTCAAAAAATACCTTTATTAGACTTGCGGCAATTGTGCCTATATCCCCAGTAGGTATAGCCAACAACACCAGGGTGTTTCTGCCTAAAGGTATCAACAAAGCCCCTTGACAAGAAGTTCACTTCAAATGACTCCCTTTCTTCATCTGTAAACCCAGCACTTCTTTTATTTCCCTATGAATTGACAAAAGAACACATTCCCGAATTAACCACTGAGAGTCCAAATTTAGCTTTCTTGGATTTCTGAAAATTTTAGCCATGTTATCGCACATCACTGCACACCGCTCACAACATCAGTCCCCCTAGGTAACAAGGCAATGATCTATTAAATTATGTCCTTGCATAGCAAATTAAGTATTCCCCTACATAATTAGCCACCTGCCACACAAGGAATCTTTCCAGGAGAGCACCATGTTTTATCATTAGTGACTATTCGATGAGCTAATGGCTTAACTTTACTGTTAATGCATTCATGACATTGATGGTGGGTCCCCAAAAAAATAAAATAAAATAAGGAAACAAAGAAGAAAAAAGGGTGTGCAAGAGAAAGAGAGAGGACATAAGCTTGAACATGGGGAAGAAGAAGAAGAAATAAGAAAGAAACAAAATCAAGAGTCTTCCATCGCTTTCTCTCTCTTAACTGTTCTACTAGTATCCCTCATGTTACGTAAACAATTTTAAACCATTGTTTGAACAACAAGAAGAATATGCAATATTCGCCGCTGTCATGGATGCAGCGATTGGATCACTTACAGCAGGGTTAAAAATGTCTATTTCTTGATGAGCACAGTTCAGATCCCCAGTCAAAATGACAGGCTTTGACTTTTCTAGCTCCTGTATCATGTAAGAGAAGCAATCATTAGCATTTGAAACTGACAAACAAGGGTACATTGGCTATTACTCGCAAGTGTTCAAAATAGACGATGATGTGGTTTAGTTATTCTACAAGATAAAGCTGCCTTGCGACTTACAATAGTTTACAGATGACAGGTGAATCACCTCATTGACAATAGCAAGAACTTTATGCAAACTTCGTCTAAAAAATTAATCAATAACAATTCTTACCAGAATTGGATAGATGGGATAAGTAGTAGAAGTTGCTAAACACTAGCTTTTGACAAGAAAGGCAGAAAGAATATCTCTAACAAAAATCTACATATCCTCCATGGAAAAGATAAAATTTCATATAAAGCTCTAAGAAAAATGCACTTACTTTCATGTAACATCCGAGAGAAGGATCCCATTGCGTAACCCTGTAGTTCTAGTTCCCAAAAAACAGTCTCATTAGTCCAGGTAATTTTCCACATGGAAACTACTATAAAAGTGATAACAAAAATGTGCAAGTAAACTTCACTTACAAGTCTTTTTAAACCATCTCCTGAATTAGGTACATATCCACTTAATAGATAAAATCTATCAAATTCCACTGTCAGAAGACGTCCTTCACTGTCATGATCTGGCACTCCTAAACCATATTTGACTGAGAGTGGCTTTATCTGCCAAGAATGTCAGTTTTCCCCATAAAGTTAGAAACAAAACAGCCAACAATGCAACCATATTTTAAGGAAACTAAGAGCATTCTTGCAGCTCAATGAACAAGGCTGCATAAGTGACCACTTGGACAGAAAGAAACCGAAAGAAAAAGGCAAATTTATCCATCAATACCGATTCTTAATTCAGACTGAAATTATAAGGTGAATATCAAGATAATTCCGCCCAAAAAGCACAACCACATTTTAAAATTTCAATTAAATTATTTAACAAGATGATTCTCAACCGAAAAGATAATTTGAACAAACAACCATCAATCTACTCCAAGACATTTTAGAAAACTATGAAAAGAAGTTAAAAATACCATCATAGAAACTGATATTATCTACATGACTTGGAAAATGACAAACATAGAGACAATGAACCCTGAGGATATAAGACATGCAGCATGTGATCAAAGAAATGCATCAATGTGCTCACAAATATGTTAAGACAAATAACATGGAAGAAAATAAATGAGTTGCACAAGAAATGAAGAGGACATAATACATCCATAACTCTTATAAAAAAAAGGGAGTAATAAATTTGTAATGATCGATTGTTTATAGTCATGAATAAGTTCTGTAGATGTAGTCTTACATCATGCGTTGGCATTCAGCATATTCTTTCAAAGCTAAAGCTTAGTGTTTACATTCATGTTTGTTATCAATTCTCAAAATTTCTTCAACTAACCTGCAATCTGTCCAATATTAGTCCCAGCATGTTCACATATACCCCACACTGGTGATTATTATTATTCAACTACATAATAAAATACGGATAATAACATAAAGGAGGAAATAAATTGCCATTCTGATAAACAATGTATAATATGACAGCAATCTCTGGCACAAGACACAGACCACATAATCAAATGGAACTGCCAGACTTCATATACATTATATATATTATGAAGAGGTTCCTTGCTGTGTTTTTATCACAATGACATGGCATTGGTTGATCAAACTAATGTTACAAAATGCAAAAGTAGAGTTTCAGAAGAATAATAAGCTGAATCAACCAAGAATATATTTCATTCAACTTACTTTATGGATAGGGTAGAGGCGATTTCCAGGATAGGTCAGAACATTAACATGCCTGATCACTCAAATATCCTATTTCGAGGAATTCAGAACCAAGTTCAACAATGCATATAAAATTAGAACCGTATAGCTAAATTGAAGTTGAGTTTGGAGTGTTACATGACCTAACAAACCCCAAACCAAACCTTTTTAGTTTATACCTTTCTGGAGTGTTCCAAAATTCTTAAGGTGGATCATCTAATTATCAGGAACCAGTTAATGCTGAATAGACATGTGATGTGCATGGCAGATCAGGAATTTGTTGCTAATATCCTCATCAATCTTGAAATAGCTTCAGACCATGGACGTATTTCCAAGGGAAACTTGAGGTGACTTTGGAGCAGCCGAAATTGGTGAAGTATCTGCTTGATTCTAGCGGTTAGAGGATGGGCAATGAGAGGAGGATTCCTTGAGATGTCTGCCTCCTTGCTACTGTTTGGTCAAATATGGTTAAGAGAGGAATAGAGGAATAGAGGAATAGAGGAATATTTGAAGAATCAGAACAGAGAACTAAATAAGAACATCTTATCTACATTATTCCAGCGGTTCAGTCAGAACTCCAAGATGTATCATCCTCTGATTTTGACAAGACTGTGGGGAAATTTGGGCAACACATGGTAGTGAATATTCTTCTTTTTGATCACTACTTGGGCTGGGTTCTTTTTGATCACTACTTGGGCTGGGTGCTACGCTTTGGGCTTTTGCCCTTACTTTTTCAGTTAATACATTTCTTATCCAAAAAATAAGGGCAAATGTAAACCAGCTTGCTCAATAGGTGAATTTTGGGTGACTGCAAGGTAAGATATCCACAGATGACAAAATGAATGATTTGAGTTAACATGTCAACATCCATGAGTTAAAAAAAAAAAGTAAAGAGAAGAAAAAGCAAAAATGAAAGACAACATCAGGATTGAAAGAAACAAATAAAAAAAAAACTCGAGTTTCAAATAGAGAATAAAGCAAATGGGATTTGACTATGATGGCTTGGGCAAATTTCCAAACAACAATGGAATTACCAAAAAATGAAAAAATGTGTAAGCTTGCCAAGTGCAAGGTCCAAAGAGCCAAGATAGGTGAACAAGAGAATGAACAAAATTGTGAGGTAAAGATTTGAAACAAACTAAACGAGAGAAATAGCTTTTTATAAGCCGGAAATGAGAAACAGAATTCACATTGCCACCCCCATTTTCATGAGAGAAGGCATCACTGACTGGTTGCTTGATTGGTTTACTGTGCTATTATGAGTCATGACAAGACATAAAGCTACATGTCAGAGACATATAACATTTGAAAGCAAAAAAAAACTACTACTTTATCTTTTATGAATATTGTCGTCCACATTTTAAGCTAGCGTTCAACACATCACTGAAAGATAAGATACTAAAATTTCAATAAGTAGGGAAAATATTAGTTCTATGATCAAAATTCCAACACTGATATATTCTATTGTATGTATGACATTTACTCAATATGGCATTTACTCAGTGTTCTGTATAAACTAAGAAGAACCAAATTAGCCAGATCAGAAACTGGCTATGGTGATCTAGTAGAACCATCCACAATGACAAAGTAGAAAAATTCCACGTCGTACAATACATAAGAAAAGAAAGAAAAACCTAAAAAGGTCTACGGATTCGAACATTACCATATATTTGTAAAGATGAAGTAATATGAATTGACGAATTGAACCTCTAACAATATAGCAGAAACATATGCTTTCCCATAACAAGGTCTGTGATGCCACCCACAAATATGTGGGTCATTGCTTCAATAAAGAATACGATATTGATTTCTCAAAAACAAGCTGATCAAAGAATATTAGAATTAGAAAGTCATAAGCATACCCGTGAGATGATTGCAGTTCCAGAATACCCAAGCTTGGAGATGCTACAGGTCCAGAAGCTGTTGCCATAGCCATCTATAAGAGACTGTTTCATTGCCTCCACATCCTTCTCCTGTTTTCGGAATTAAAGCACACACTTAGTTGGAAAGCAACTAAGTTCTCAGCAGGAACAGCCTAACAAAGTAAAAATACTCACCATACATGCATATGTTCCATTAGTATTTGAATTAGTTGATGTGGATTTGGTATAAGATATCTAAATCCACACATCCAATATTCATAGACTTAAAGTAGATAGACCAAACAGGTTGGTTAAAATATAATGTCTTTGAGGCTAAAATCCTTCTTCTCAAATTTTGAAGATTTGAGAATATCCAAATACAAGCTTTGAAACCCCACCGTAACAATAGATCTGGGTTAGCATCATGGGACAAGCCTTAGATTTAAGCCTCTGAAGCATAAACCTTACATTTAATGCCTTGATTCACTTTCTTTATCATTGCCACAAGGTTTCAATGCCACACGCGTTTTAAAAACTATTATAATCATATAAGGAAGTCATGCAGAAATTTCTAGCTGCTAAATTTCTCTTTTTAACACAGGAAGATGCTAGAACATATTCATTCAAATGTGTAGGCAGACTAACTTTCTTACAATTTATGGGAAAACTAGTAAACCTAGAAAAAAATTAGGCAACAAAAAGTAATTTGAGTCATCCCCCATAACCACCTAATGAATGGATCCTAAGATAACGATTCTTTGGACTGGAGAACAATTCAGCAAACATAATAACAGTTATGATATACTTGCCTGCAGTTTGGTCTCTTGTAAGCACAATACATCAAAATCTTCCCTTTTTGCAAGTTCCAATGCAGAGAATGCTTCCAATTTCAACAAAGCTCTTATCCCGTTGACATTCCAAGACATGATTTTCATGGAAATTTTATCACTGGTAAGAGGAGGAGACCTCATGGTTCTGGGATTATATGGAACCCAACCTTGCTGTGGCTTCTTGTGGGTGAGAACAGTCCAAGGTTCGCTCAGATTTGTGGCTAGACTGATTCCATGAGTAGCTCCATCATCATCATTATCAAGTCTCGAAGATACCTTTCTCTTTGCTTGGGATGACTTCTTAGCTAAGATCATCACTATAACTATAGTTAATTAATCAAACCTAAAAAGAAGGTAGTTAAGAAGATTATGCACATTCAAATAGATAAGAAAAAAAAAGGGAATTCTAAAAGATGCTGAATATTACGGTTATTACCAGATGAATGAAAAATACCTGTAGCCTCATCGATTTTTTTTGAACAATTCTGTTTTTTGGTGCTAATTTTAGAGTTGGATTCAACATCTTGACTGTCAATAGATGGTAGTTTTCCTTGTCTCTTATGTGTATGAAATTCCAACTCTTCTGATATAAAATTCATGTTTTCAGCCTTGACTTCAACCGATGAATTCTTAGCTTCCTGTTTTGATAGAGTACTTTCAGAATGATCTGGTTTGATTGCAAATGATGCATGTTCTTCAATTGATTGAGAACTTTGACTGGAACAAACTGCAAAGCTATTATACCATTAGAAAAATCCAATCACAGCGAGAAACAAAGCATTTTCTTTGAATGGTACGGATCTTTACCATCTTTTTCATCTGCCACAAAACACTTCAAGGATGATATAAGATCACTCTTACAACCTCTAGCAGGTATCCCAAGGCTCCTGAAAATTCAAATTCCACAACATAAGTCATAGAATCAGTAAACATGGCACTGTAATGGTGTTTGGATTAACCAATTTAATGTCTTTGCAATACCAGATACACATAAAGAAAAGAACCCAAAAAAGGCATTGAGCTCCTCATAATTGTGCTATGGCATTTGCAAAATTGCTAAATATATGAAAACCGTGCCAGATTTTCATCACGTTACAACGCAAATAAATGCCTAGTGAAGTCACTGCATATATAAATATTTCAAATTTGGTCATCTATACAGAATTTACAACACAATCATATTTCCCATACTCCTCATTTTCTGGGTACTTTTAATCTAGAAAAACCAGTTCTGTTATCTAATGTAGCAAAAAAGTCTGCATCATAATAAAAAGAACTATGAGAAAAGACCTAAGGATATTTCCATAGAAAATTATATTTAATTCACCTCATCGTTGCTCTGAGCTCCTGCACACTCATTTTCTCGAGCCTACTGGGGTCATCTCTAATAGTCTGAACTTTAAGTACATCGCTTTGTATTGACTTTTCCTGTATGTCAACAGAAAGCAATCAGTGAAAACCATATAAACTCCTAAAAACAAAAAAATATATTACAATGGCCAGCAGATAAGTAAGACATTCAAGAACCTTAATGATACTATTCTCCATATGCTGGGTGCTAACCATTGATCCCCTCTGCCTCTTGACTTTCTTGTTTGTAACATTTTCCGGTACAGATGCAGACATGCTTGAAAGGGTGTGTTCAGACTCCATTACTCTTGTTCTCATAGTACCTAGTGCTCCAGCTATCAAATTCTTTGGACAAACTGCAAAACTATAAGATTGTCAAGCAGTTTAGATGCAGTTTGAGAATTCCCCAGCAATCTAAAAAATAACCATCGAGCACAGGGCAGTCACCGATGAAATCCACAAACGCATGCAGCCCAAACAGTTTATGGTGCAGGTGAAGATTTGCAATTCAAAGCCCAAACAAATCCGAAAATATAAAATTTAATCCTTCCTTGTTTAAACTTAATAACCTCATTCAATCAATATTTAGGGCTATACCTAAAAAAAAAAAAGAAGAAAAAACGAAAGAAATTAAACTTCTCGAAATTCGAAGAACAAAATAATCGTAATAGTCAGTTTTATTGCGGGCTATATACGGATTTAAAAACCAGTTCTTCACTGATTTCGACTGTGGAAAATATGAAAAATCGAGTCGCCCAGATATTCTTGGTATCTGAGTCAAATTGCAAAATCTAAAAGAGCAGATTGTGGCGGAATCAGGATAGTGAAACATGGACAATGTAGAGGTAGGAGTGCGTACGTTAACCAGAACGAGGCGCATGTTAACGGCATCGTCGAAGAGAAGGGCGAAAGATGGCCCAATCAGAACCATTGAAACAGGCGGCGAAGGGGGCCAAGAGCAGCGATCGCAATAAGCTATTTATTCGGCAGGATGTCAGAAATTTCATGTGAGAAACGGAGTTTTTCTGTACGTTGGATGACTCAGACTCAGAGGGAGAGGCTGGTAGCGTATTTTATGAAAGAATTCAAACAATTAGAGATTTAAGTTATTCCTTCTGAATTGTCTTCAAAAAAAAAAAAAAGTTATTCCTTCTAAACAAGAACCTCATAGAAATTAATAAGAAAATAATTTATGAAGAATTTATATTTATTATTTAATAAATAATCATTTTTAATTTGGTTTTTAGTAAGGTGTAAATAGGGAAAATTGTTTTTTTTTTTTTTGTAACAGGGAAAATTGGTTTTAAACATAATTCAGATTTACTCACCCACTTGGGGGTAATTCATAATTAGTTATACTTTTTTAAAATAAATAAAAACCAATGTCAATTTACTGACAATTTCTTTCAGAAATGCCCTTAAAAGATTTGTAAACCTTTTGCAACCATCTTTGTTATAAACACTTTTAATGAGATTTGCAAATGTCTTAAGAAAATCTATATTTGTTCTTAATTATTTTAAAAAATTATAACTAATTAGGAGTTGGGATACTCAATCTCAATTATGATTTTCCTTTGAAATAAAAGGGAAAAATTAATATTTTGTGATACTTTTCAAAATAATTAAGATTCAATCAGTAAAGTTTAAAATTTTAATTTTTTGTAAACCTTCATCAAAATAATTAAATTTTAATGATATGTAAATGAACAAATTCTTCCAAAAAAAATGCCCTTGTATTACTCCCTCCAACTTACATAAGCAATAAATTGACTTATACAAACAATTAATTTGCTTGTACATGTCAATAAAATGACTTGCACAAGCCATTTAGATGAGTGATGTAAAGATATTCGTAGAATAGTTGATTTGTAATAGTAAAATATTATTAAAAATTAATTATTTTAATAAAGTTTATTAAAAGTTAAAATTTAAAACTTTGCTGACTGAATCTTAATCATTTTGAAAAATTATCACTAAAAATTAATTTTCCCAAATAAAAACTATTTCTAGTATAATTTTTAATTTTTTCACTAAATAAAGGCTCTTGAAACCTATCACGATATTCTGCTTTTGGCGATCCATCGGAATAACCCTAGGGCCCATCCCTTTCGCATGAAACAAAACTGCAAGTCTCGCACGGAGTAGGAAACAGAAATCCTAATTAGAAGCAAAAGCCACCATTTTTCCGAGTTAGACTCAAACAAGGCTTCTCCTTCGTTGCCCTATCTTCGTCTCTCCTATTGGTTATATATATATATATCTATTCTCTCACTTCATCCTTTCAGTCCATGCTTCGTTCAAGCAGCAACTACCCTGTTCAGTTGCTCCAGGGCCGAAGGGAGAGCTCCATATTCAATACTTGGTTTTCTCCTCTCTTTCTTCTCCTGCGTTTACCCTTTTTTCATGTCTATAATCGACGTTCCCATCTCGTCTGTCCTTCTCGAAGCTAGGTTCCAAACCCTGGTTTTTAATTCCTCTTTGCAACGCCTGCTTTTTTTTTTCGATAGGCCAAAAACACGGTTCCGTTCGAGGGTTTCGTGACTGCGCCTTCGAGGTTCTAGAAACGATGAGCGATTCTGAGGTGCGTGCAGTTGTTCGGCCTCGAAAGAAAATATTTTCGTATATACTTTTTGTTTGAGATTATTGCGATTTATTGTTTTTGTATGACTGATTCAAGGGGGGTTTTTTTTTTGTTCATCATCGAAGAGTTTTGTGTATTGGGGTTTGTTGTTCATGAAGTTTTATTGAAGAAAATACATAAAGTCTTTTCTCATGATTGTTAGCTTGTAAGTTTATTGAGAATTATTTGAAGTCTATAGCATTATTCTGTCAAAAGAATTTGTTTATGCGAAGAAAGAAAAACCTGAAACCTAGCCTTAGCGGAGTATCTATTGGGGGGTAAAAATAAATAACTGGTTGTTGATTAAGTAAGAGAAGTAACCTCAAAGAGAGCGCTTACCATGTAGCAGCCAAAAAAAAAAAAATTTCCTAATAATTTTGTTAGACTTGTATTGATTACTGTGAGGAGTGGATAAGTTAGGGACAGAAGAGAAGTTCAAAGAATAACATGCCATTTGAAGCTTTGTTGGGCTTGTGTGAATCATCAAATTACTCGTTTTTCAAAATTTGACAATGTGACCTCGTTGGATATGCTTGCAATTTTGTTATAAATTTTATTATGTTTAACTACCTTTCAATGTTAAAGCAGAAATTATGGATTTGCTTAATTTTGGGAGTAAATGGTGGATTAAAACCTCAATACTGTATTTATTTTCATTTTTTTAAAGCAAATAAATTATCCTCAAAAATTGCGCAAGCATAAAACATGCTTTTCCAACTTTATCGTGTGATGGGTGATTCTTGTGCTTGTTGTTTAGGTACTATTTTTGGACCAATAGACATTTAACAGATCATTCAAGTCCATTACGGGTTGTTTCTTGAATTCTGAGGAATTTCAAGTGTTTAGGCTGCATGTTATTAATTTGTTTATTTTATTTTGTTAGTTTTGGGAGTTACTGGGTGATGGTAGAGGTTCACTGTTCACTATATCTCACATAATCCTCATTTGACTTCTACTTTACTCTGAAATTTATTTGTTAGATAATGCATGCATGATATTCCTTCAAGATTATGTGAGATATTGGAAGTCAATTTTTTATTTCCATTTATATTTTAAGATGATTTTATTTAATGGTTGAAGCATTAAATGTTTTCTACTATGTTATCATGGTAGCTACGTATTTCATGGTACCATTTTTGGTACCAGCATTTTCATCTTTACAAATTACTTATTTCAATTGGTCTGCTGTTGCTCAAATAGGTTCTGGTATTTGGTTCATTTACTGAAGATGAGATTAGGTCCTTGAAAAGGCAAGATTCAGGGAGCGTTGTGCAGCCTTTAGAAAAGAAAGA
The DNA here is from genome assembly GCA_947561395.2 of Buxus sempervirens. Taxonomy (NCBI): domain Eukaryota; kingdom Viridiplantae; phylum Streptophyta; class Magnoliopsida; order Buxales; family Buxaceae; genus Buxus; species Buxus sempervirens. Next base: position 4,658,443 of record OX387182.1, read on the forward strand.
ATTGCAGTTTGGCTCTTTGGATTTTGATTCTGTAAGATCTGTGGCCAGTCTCAATGGTCAACCCAGTAGACAGCCTGACTGTTCTGAAAAGTCAAGTGGATTCCAACCATCAAAGCTGGTTCAGAAGGATGTTGTCAACACTGTAAAAGAGGCAAATAGCGAACTGGGAAGCACACCAGGAACCGTAAAGAAAAAGGCAAATCATGAACTGAGAAGCACACCAGGAACCGTAAAAGAAAATGGAAGCATTCATAATTCATCAGATTTCTTTCCCCTCAGCAATGGTGTAAAAGAACAAGATATAGATGGTATAGAGTTTTCTTCTTTATGTATATCCAAACATGAACCAAGGGAATCATCAAGTCCAAAATTTCATGTGCTTGAGGAAGAAAGATCAACAGAAAGAAATCTTTCAATTTCGTCTAACTGCTCTCTAAATGAGACGGTTGATGATTTGCCAGCTGTCGTGGCTTCCAAAGCTGATATCCAGAAAGCATTGAATGGACCAATTGTTGCTGTTGGAAATTTACTGCCACGGGGGTTGATAAACTCTGGGAATCTATGCTTTCTTAATGCAACTCTGCAGGCCCTTCTCTCCTGTGCTCCTTTTGTTCAGTTTGTGCAAGATCTGAGGAGTCGTAATATCCCTAAGGTTATTTTTATAACTTTGAATACTGATCGAACTTTACTTTTAGAAATAGATTGAATAATCATTTTTTTTTTCAAATTTAAATTCAACATTCTTTATCTTTGTTGTTATCATTATGATTCTTGTTAATCTAGGTTTGTTGTTTTTATTTGCTCATCTCATAATGGAATCTAAATTTTCATTTTCAAGGTCGGCTATCCAACATTGTCTGCATTTGTTACGTTTATCATTGACTTTGACATGCCTCCTGATTCAAGTGTAAAGAAGAAAGAGATGGAAGTTATTGAGACTGGGAGGCCTTTCATCCCTGCCATGTTTGAATCAATCCTTAAGAATTTTACTCCAGATGTGCCGAACAACATATCAGGAAGACCCAGGTTTGTGCCCATTTACATAAAATCTTTCCTTTTCTTCTCGAGTTTACACTGCACACTTTGTGGTCATCATTAAACAGTTTCGGCATAGACCTTGTTTGTTTTCCTCTTCATCCCGCAATTCAGATTATAGCTGAAAAAAGGGTGATGTTTGTGCTCTTTTGACTATGAAACAAGTTCCTATGCTTTTTTCTTAAAGTTTTTTTTTCATATTTTTACTGTTGAGTTTTTCCACTGTTTCTGTTCTTTTGATTGTGAAAAAGTACCTCAATTTTTGTTCTAAGGTTATCTTTATCTTTTTTATGTTGAGTTTTTCCGCTGCAAAATACACAATAATAAACCTGGGCTAATAGGAAAATATTTTTGTAAAGCAATTAAACAAACATAAACCCCTACTAGCTGGGACAATGCATTTGGTTACTGATCTAAACAAACATAAACTTGCGTTTTTGAGTTTGAATCATGGATATTTTCACCAAGTCAATAAGTGTTAAAGTTTATACAGTTCATCATTAATAAATTCTTTACAAAATAGTGCTGGACTCTCCAGTGTGACTAGAATGAATTTATGCGAAGAATCCCATTGCTTTTATGTTTTCTTACAGCTACTTATTGTGAAGCTGAATATTTTTAAACATTACTTTTCAGACAAGAAGATGCTCAGGAGTTTTTGAGTTTTGTTATGGATCAGATGCATAGTGAATTACTCAAGCTTGAAGGTCAAGCTTCTAGCTTGAATGGGGATAAATTATCATTGGTTTCATCTACAGACGATGATGGTTGGGAGACTGTTGGCCGGAAGAACAAATCTGCAGTTACACGAACACAGAGTTTTGTTCCGTCAAAGTTAAGTGCAATTTTTGGAGGACAATTGAGGAGTGTCGTGAAGGCAAGAGGTACACAAAATCTATTTCTTTTTTTACCTCTTGTCCGTTGTTATGGGGATTTGTTTTGCCTTTCTGGCTGCTATCTTTCAATATACTCTGCCCTTTTGATGCATTTCTTGATTTTGAAACGTTATTTCCTTATTCTCGAACTGATAATGGGATGTTTTTATTCACTAATGAGCTGAATCTCCTGTAGTTTTTTCCTGTTATATGTTGAAACAGCCAATTTGATATTGAAATTAGCTTGTTAAATGACTAAATGAATGTAAAATTTAATTGAGAATTTGCATATGGAAAAGAAGAAACATTAAAATTTTTACTTGAATCCTGCAAGATATATCATACATATATATGCGCATGTGCACACACACACAGACTTTTCATATTTGCATTATATCCCTGGTTTAGACAAGCACATGGCTGTGTTGTAGCCAACCAAACTTAATAGGACGGATTTATTTGGTCCGGTATCAGGTCTAGAAAGACTAGCTGAATAAAATGGCTGCTCTATTTAAATGTATCACACATTATAAGAATTTCAATGTTTCAACTATCTACTTATATAGGTGGTCTTTTTTTTGTCCTTTTTTGAAAAAAAAAATCTGAAGCAGGTAACAAAGCATCTGCAACAGTTCAGCCATTTCTCTTGCTCCACCTTGATATTTTCCCTGAAGCTGTTCGTACTATCGAGGATGCACTTTGTTTGTTTTCAGCCCCTGAGTCACTTGAGGGATACCGAGCCTCAGCTGCTGGGAAGGTATTTTATATTAATTATTTTCATTTTGTATGTTCATTCAATCTTTCCACTACAAGCATAATACTCTATTATCTATCCAATGAAAGGAGATTGGATAACCTTTTTTGTAGAATATTTATGGGCTTATAATGCAAGCCCTGGTTTCCCTGATATATAATCACAAAATTTGCCAATATTTCTTGGACCCTTTTCATTATGATGCAGGACAATAACAACTGATTAGGGCTTGGAAATTTACATACTAGGAAATTTGAAAAAAAAAAAAAAGGTGGAGCCGCCTGAATAAGATAATTAGCATGTGTGAGGTTTCTTGAAATTTATAATCAGGAGCAGAAACATAAAATACATATAAAGAGATGGACATATATGGATTGAATTATATAATACACTATTTGAAACCTCAGTGTCTGACCTCTAACCTACACCTCATCTTTGAAATAACACCATATAGCTACTGAAACTTTAGTTTAGTTCTCCAATTAAAATTGTGAAGTTCACAGATATCTGTTGAATTTGCCCTTTGGCATCTTTACTAACTTTGAATTTCTGCTAAGAAACAACTGATAAATATGGCCAGTTTTAAATATTTTCCAATATTATATGACATGACCTAAGTTTGTAAGTTCATTATGCAAATCTGGAACTCTAAAAAATCTAGCAGAAAAATTGGATTATAAAGTCTTGGAGATTATAAAGTCTTGGAGAATTTCAATTGGATTATAAAGTCTTGGAGATTTTTTTTTTCATCCAAGAGCAAAAAAATTGATTTCAAAACCAAAATTTGGAACCTCGTGCAATAAAGGAAGGAGTTATTCTCTTCTTCATGAACTTAAAGTGTTAATATGGCTGAAATTTAGTGTTTTTATTGGTGTTACGTAACTATGCTGTGTGAAATGCACACAATAAATCTACTGCCTTTTACTGATTATCTAGATGCATGTTCCTTTTTAGGCTGGAGTGGTGAGTGCTAGCAAGTCTGTTAAGATTCAGACACTTTCGAAGATAATGATATTGCACTTGATGCGCTTTAGCTATGGAAGACAAGGAAGCACCAAATTGCTCAAGCCTGTCCGCTTTCCTCTTGAACTGGTTCTGGGCCGTGAATTACTTGTTTCTCCATCTTCTGAGGTGATGTTCTGCTGCAACATTTTTTATGATTTTCATTTTATTTTGATGGTTTTTTATTTGGTTATTTTAGACTCTAAACTCCGATGATGAGTTACTAATGTGCACTCATATCTTTGCTTCTACCATAAAGCTCTGCCCTCAGTGTGCATAATTCTATTTTTATTTCTTTTCACTTTTTTCTGGAAGAATTTGTGTTAACGCCATATGAATAACCAAAAGCTTGTCCTGCCAGTTGCACAGATGTGTAGCTGTGCTACTGATCTAAGTAAGGTGAAGTTGTGCCTGTTCACTGAAGTAGATAGAATGTGACTTATTAAAGTGTGGGTTTCATGCTCCCATCGGGGTGTCTGTGATCCCTTGTTGATCCAACTATCAAATTAGAGGGTCACTTCAGATTGGCAACAGCCAAATGAATGAACCTGTCTATACTCGTGGCTTTATATATCATCCAGTTTAGACTGTGAAACCAAAAGTTGCCATTACTTAATTGGTTGGCAAAAGTAGAACATTATCTAGCATACTCTTTTTCAATTAGTAGATATGGGTTTAGGATGTGGGGACAGGCAATGGGTTTGGGTGTTGACCAACAGAAAAAGGAAAATGGAAGGAAGGCGGGGGGGAGAGGTTGATTAAAATGTGCCATTTTTTACTGGTCATTTTCATAGTTTTGTAGAGAGGATTATACATAATGTTTTCTATTTTATTTTGCATGCCTATTAAATAATCTAGTTTTGGTGTTTGCTAGTTAAAATAATCGGAATCAAATACTTGATTTGGTGATTAGACTTGAATCATGGTTGAAATTTCACACAATCTCAGTTCAAGTGCCATGACTGAAAACTAAACATGGAATTCCATAAACTTTTAGTTTTGTTCAAAATTTTATAGATTTAGAAAATGTTGAAGCCTGTATTAATATCTGAAAATACATGATATGTAGAAAATATATGTAAAAATGTAAAAGAATATCTAAAAGAGTGAACATTTGGTGATATTTGGCAGCATTCCAATGGTTTCGGTTCTCAGAAAACCCTTGCCATGAAGATTGATAGGATGGGTTTGGGATGATTCATTTTGTTTGTGGCTCAAAACTGGATCTGCCTAAAGCTGATAATAGGAATGGTACTTGTCATATAGATATGAAAGCATACAACTAACCTGCTTGGGATGAGCCATAAACTCGGATGTCTGAAGGTTCAAACTTCATTCTGATGCTCTCTATTTTAAATGATACATGGGCCTTGCGGGTGGGTTCATGTATCCGGGGTTTAATCCTCTGGGGTGGGTCCAAAGGGCCTTGCTTAGGGTAGGTCCCATGTCATAAAAAAAAGGGTTTGAAACTTGTTTCAGCCTGGGTCTTGATGATTCCCGATGCTATCCTCAACTGAGGGTTAATTATCTTTCTCTAGGATCAACAGAACTCTCTTGAGAACTTATTAGCATCTCTCAGAATCTTTACTGATATATTATCAATCCTAGAACCAGCTCAATCTTACCCTGTAATTTGGTTTCTACCTTCTCCGACCTAGGGTTGAATCAATTTTTTAGAAGGAAAACCAAGCCCACCCCAAATTTGGATCTAGTCATAGGGTTTTTGGTCAAAAAACCAAGTTGCATGCCATTTATACCTGTTACCTTTTTTTTTTTTTTTAAAGGAATGTGTCTTTGGTTGCAGATGTGAATGCAAATTTTAAAAAATTCTCGTGTTGTTTGCATGTACAGGGCCGGAAATATGAGCTTGTCGCGACAATTACGCACCATGGGAAGGAGCCCTCAAAGGGACATTACACTGCTGATACCCGCTACGCTGATGGTCAGTGGCTACGGTATGATGATGCATCTATAACTGCCATTGGCCCAAACAAAGTATTGCATGACCAGGCTTATGTTCTCTTCTACAAACAAGTAGAGAAAGGTCTAGGGCTCTAGGTAGGGGTTTGTCCGCTTCTGTTAATTTATACCTGTAAGAAAGAATTGTCGCACGAAAGCAACATGGAAGAGTTGAATGCCACTGAAGCTAGCCAAGACCCTGCACATTTACTATTTTATTATGACGGTCATTTGACCAAGAAAGTTGAGAGTGCCTTTTTGGGGACGCATTGAGGAGTTCATGCTGGCACTGAATGTAATCAAATGTTATCCATCGGGAACTGAAAGTTTGTGAAAGTTTTGCATTTATTTTTTATTGAATCATAACTTGTTGTACATTCGATCTCTTTCCCTGTTAATATATTGTTGAAGAGAAAGAAGTATCTGGATCTGGGGCTTAATAACCTTTTGCTTTAGATTTTCTTGAGGGAATATATAAGAATTTGACCTGTTTCTTTTTGTGGGAATAAAGACAAGGGATGTGCCTTCATCCATCTATTTGGCATGGTAACATGAATATTGCATTCCAGCTCGTCAGAAACTGTATGCTCTGATCATGTACCTTAAAAATCCATTAGATTTGGATCTTTAAAGTTTGCATTATCGTGTACTTTTGATTTTTAGCAAGAAAGGAGATAAAATGAGAGAAATTGTTGCTTCTGTAGGTTTCTCTGATAATAAAATTAAAATTGTCTAGCAAACAGCTATCTTTGGCCTTAAGATCCTGATTATTGTATGTGCAATACCCCAATATCCTCCATCCATTGGATGGAAATTTCGCGTTCCGCAGAAATTTCGTTTTCATTGGTAAGATCCAACGAAATTTTGGCGAAATAGGGGAATATTTCTTCCATGAGGGGAGGGGAATATTTCTTCTGTGAGGGGAAATATGTGTTTTCTTTTTTTATTTTTTATTTTTTCTTGTATTCTATACATTTATAAGAAATGCATACATGGGAATATCTGGGGATATTTTGCTAGATTTTTTCAAATTATACCGAAATTTCACTAAAATCAAAGAAACTGGGAAAATCTCTTTTTCTCAGACATTTTGTGTCAAGACCTTGTGAATCGAAATTTCGCGAAATTTCAAACCATGCCTCCATCTCTCCCTTCTAAAACCATGCCTGAATTTCTTATAAAGTGAACTTTCATGGCATAATCATCTTTCTGGTCTCTTTGAAGGTTGCCAACTGGATTAGAGATCATTTGAGTGCGAGTTTAAGAGATGATCAAAATATAACAATTAAATGTTAATATTCCGAAGTACTGAACTTGGTTGATTATACTTTAATGTCGTCCCATAAAATTCCAACAAACATTTCCCCACAAATGCTCTGATCGCAGATGCTGAATACACAACACATCTTTGTGTCCCTCTAAGATCGAGCATTAATCGTCTACAGCGTAAGCTATAAACACCCCCTCACATTCAGTGGGGTCCCACCATTCATTTGATGGGCCCCACCATTCAATGTGAGGGGCTGTCTACAGCTTACGCTGTAGACGATGCCCATTCTCTAAGATCCCCTTCAGGAAATGTGAGGCATTGCCTTCCTTTCTCCATACCTCAATTTTCCCATCTGCAGATGCTGAGTACACGATCCCATTTATGTGCAGCCAACCCGTGTGGGTGTTTATTGACTCCAAGCACTTTGAGATCCAAAACCCTCGAAACCTTCAAGGTTTTGTCCCACAATTCTGAATAAATCAAACCATTGTAAACAGCAAGGCAAGAGATACAATCACCATTTCTTTTCGTGGCTGCTTGTGATTCCGTCTGGTTTGAAGAAAATTCCTCTGCTTCATGAACTTGCCAATGTAGTCCATAGTGGTTGGCATTGTGGCAAAAAGTCTAGACATCTTCTCTGAGCTTGTTGACACCCATCTTCTCTGAGCTTGTTGACACCTTCTACTCCTTAATCCTACCATCTTGATGTGCTGCTGTGAAGATGGTGCTGCCGGCAACAATAATGGCCTTGACCGAACCAATACCTTCGCCCAAATGAAGAGTGACGAAGTTCATAATGTTACCACACTATGATGTCCACACCTTGGAAGGCAGTTGTTGGTAGGAATATAATTAAATATATAAAGTTCACCTTCACTATCACCTTAGGCAAACATGATGTCCACAGTTTTTAGTAGGAATGGTGTTCTATAAGGTATCATAGCCTTGGGCAAACATGCGCCAAGGTCTTGGGTTCCAACCTCCATTCCACCCGTTGAGTGTTGAGAAAAAAAAATATTCCACGTGTAAAACCTCCCTATAATGGGTCCCCTAAAAATAGTTTTGAGTCTAGCCCACACATTCAGCTTGAGCTTTTAGTAGGAACGGTGTTCTACATTTACATACTTTACTTCAATGGGTCTACTCAATGCACTCTAGGAGGTAGTTATATGTACATCCTTTTACTGTATTGGTTATTTTTTTCACTCTAATGGATGCACCCAAGGATGAACTCACCACAGAGAACCATGTAGGAGATTGATCCAACATCCCCTGAAAGAACAGCCCGTGGTTGGTAAGGCAAGGAAAGAAGAGTGCTTGGAAACAAAATAAATATACGTGCAGCTTAGGGTCGTCAATGGGTTGTATTTTAGATCCAAACTCGGCCTGTATTCAATTAGAATATTAGAGGCCGTTTGGTAACCTTTTTTTTTTTATAAAACAATTTGAAAACAAAAAAAATTTCAAATTGTTTTTGTGTTTTTAAAAACAATTTAAAAGAAACCCGTTTGGTAATGTTTAAGTCAAACATAATTATAATTTCAAAAATCTACAAAAATGCATTTGGTAAGCAATTAAAATTTGATTTTGCTTATATTAATTTACATCATATAATGCATAAAACTTTTTATAAAAGCTGTGCACACTAATGCATAATACATTTCGAAAGGATCATACAAAATTATCCTTTATAGCTTAATAAAAAAAAAAAGTAAGTTTGCCAAGCCAAAACTAGAAAGTCTTGCACAAACCATCCCTTTATTTGCAAAAACCGTTTCCTCTACAAACAGTGGCGGAACAACGTTGTGCCTAACTTTTATTTTTTCATTAAAAATTTATATATTTTTTAAATTAAAATTTATGTTTTGCCCTCCCCTAAAATTTCTGGTTTGTCCCCTAATCCATTGAAATTTTTATATTTCATGAGAACCTCCTCTAAAATTTCTAGTTTGGCCCCACGGCCCCCCCCCCCCCCCCCCCCCCCCCCCCCCCCAACTCACTGAAATTTCTATATTTTATGAGAAGTGTTAATTGAAATTTCCTCCTCCCCCCCGATTTAGAATCTTGGTTCCACCACTGTCTACAAAGTTTTCTTTTTTTTTTTTTATAGCAAATTAGAGCATTTGAAAAAAAAAATATTATTGAAAATAACAATAAAAAATCCATGGCTATGTCTCTTTCTGAGATCAATCACAACGATGCTCATATAGTCTGTAGTACCAAGGTTTGCTTTGTTACTTTCGCCGTTGTCTCGTAATGGCTTGCTGTATCGTTTCATCAAAATTTCGTCTGCACGTTACTCATGCCTCTGTGTCAAAAAAAATTTAAATAAATATTAATATTTTTGAGATATGTTTGTTATATTATATTGTAGATATGGACTATATTAAAGATATTATATCTATTTATATATATTATTTTATAAATGTTTATATATTAAATATATATATAATAGATTAGAAAAGAGTTCACCCAAAAAAAAGGATTAGAAAAGAGGGGTTCAATTATGGGAAAATTAATTTTTAGTGGTACGTTTGAGAGCACCTTTATCAAAACATTTAAGATTCAGTAGTATTTTATTATCAAAACATTCAAGATTCAGTGGTATTTTATTGTTACATCCTATTTTCTTTCGATAATGCCCTTAAATTTTATTGTTTTTTTTAATTTAAAAAAAAACTGAAACTAAATTACTCATTTACCCTCACTCAAACCCTCCATCGCCTCCATCGCCCTCCTCTAAGAGGAAAACACATTTTCCCTCTTCTCAAACCCTCCATCGCCTTGCTCTCCCCGCCATTGCCTCCGGTGTACTTCTCCCTCCATTGCCTCCATCGCCCTTCTCTCCCTTCTCTCCATCGCCCTTATATCTCCTCTCTCAATCGCCCTTCTCCCTCCATTGCCTCCATCGACCTTCTCTCCTCTCTGTTGATCGCCCATCTCTCTCCATCGCCCTCTCTCCATCGCGCTTCTCCCTCCATCGCCCCTCTCTCTATCACCGTCTGCGAGCTATCTCACCGTCAGCTTCCTCTCCGTCGCCAAGAGGGTTGCGAAGCTCTCCAAAAGTTTAAGATTCTTCAAGAAAAGGTAAGGAAAAACCCTACATTCTTTTATTTTTTTCGTCCTTAGGTTTCTTTGGTTTCCTTTGTGCAATGTACGATGGGATTGATTCTGATGAGGTTCCTTTGCACTTTCATGTTGCTGCATTGTCGTGCGGCCAATGTCATAGGTGTTAGAGTTGATATAAAAATGTGTGAACCGTGTTAATAGGATTGAAAAAAGGGAGGAATTTTCTGGAATACAGGAAGAAAAGGGATTGTGGAAAAAGCGTGTGGGAGGGTGAATTTTTGTGTGGTGTGATTCAAAATTTATCAGTATTATGGAAAGGCATGTTGTTTTCCTTAAGGAATATTTATATTTATTCTTCAATGAGTTTTGGGTTGAGGGCTTTGTGGTGCTAGATGATAACATTGTGTTCTCAAGTTATTTTTAATAATATAAAGAAAATGTGTGTAATATGGAAATATCGTTGACATTTGGTGTTAATGTTTCTATAGATTTTTATTTCCATGGGTATATTCGTAAAAATGCCAAAGTATTTTTCTGTTCTTGAGATAGTACCTCAAATTATTGAGATAGTCTTTGAACTTGGTGGACATAACTCGGGTTGGCCAGGTGACCTAATGTGTTCAATAAACGAGGTTCAATGTTCATTTTATTCTAATATCCCATGAAATATATTTACCTTTACCTTATCAGAAAATTTGCAAGACTTGCTTAGGTATAAGAAGATTTACTTCTGTAAGATTGTCACTTCTCTCAACCAAACAAGGAAAATGATTTTCGAATGCAAGGTTTAATTCAAAGGTCAAAACTAGTAAAATATCTTTATTACCCAAGGCTTATACTAACTATTTGGTGCTGGTTGGAGTAATAGTTTTTGTTAGTTTCACTCTACCTAGAGCAATATGTTCTCAAGCTAACCAACGGTATATTAAGTGAAGCTGCAATCTTAGAGAATCTCATTGCGGGGTGTTCCTTCAATCATTTATCTTCTTCTCTTCTTGGGTCAAGGTCGCCTCTCCTTCCAGGTACTGTTTCTTGTATACAATCTCCTATTTTATCTTCTCCATTATCTGCTGACTGTTCTGGTTTTGACCATGAGATTATCATGGGTACTCCAATCATTGCTGAAACACCAGAAGTTCTGTTGAGCAGTGTTGTGGGGGTTGCTTTGTGGGAGATGAGATAGATGGGGTGGTCGGTGAGGTGTTAGAGTCCTCGGCTAATCGTCGAGAGGAAGAGGGGGTGTGGGAAAGGGTTGAGAGCTTTGCCAATATATTTATTGATAGGGTGGAGAATTCTAATGGTGAGAGTATTTCACTGCATAGAGTTCTGCAAAGAAGTAGAGAGAGATCGGAGGAAAGAAGAAGGGTTTCCTAATGAAGATAGTTTCTTGGAATATTAGGGGGTTGGGGTGTGAGGATAAAAAAAGAGCTGTTAAGGATATTTGTCTCGGAGTCAAGTCTGGTATCTTTGTTCTTCAAGAAACAAAGAAGGAATCCATCGAGAGAAGGCTAGTGAGAAGCCTGTGGGAAGACAGAGATAAGGATTGGGATTTTCTTCCATCAGTAGGTTTAGCAGGTGGTATTTTAATTATGTGGGATACTTTGAGTGTGAGAAAAGAGGAGAGAAAAATGGGGGAATATTCTTTGTCTATCAAATTTATATCTTTGAGTGACTATTTTGAGTGGTGATTCACGGGAGTGTATGGACCATCATGTGCTAGAGGCAGGGATCGATTTTGGAATGAATTGGATGAGGCATACCCAGGATCAGATGTGCCATCGCTCATTAGGGGGGATTTTAATGTGATTCGTTATTCTCATGAGAAAAGTAGTGAGATTCTGGGCGTAAATAGGAGTATGCAGAATTTTTGCAATTGGATTCAGAATTATGATCTTATAGATTATCCTTTAAGTGCAGGTCTTTTTACTTGGTTTAATTTTCAGGTTCGTCTTTTGTGTTCTAGGATTGATAGAACCCTAGCTTCTAACGCATGGGATTCTCATTTTCAATTGGTGGTTCAGTCCTTACTATCTAGACCCATTTCTGATCATTACCCTTTATTGTTGGTTAGTGGAGGGGTTTCTAGAGGCCCATCCCCTTTTAGATTTGAGAATATGTGGGTAGAGCACCCTAATTTTGGTCAGTTAATAAAAGATTGGTGGTCGGAGGTAAATGAAGAAGCACAAGGGTGGGCGGGTTTAGGGCTGGCAATGGGTCGGATATATATCCGAATCCGACCCGAATATGAAATTACCGAATTCGGATATAGGATTTAGATCCATGGTTCGGATACGGATCTCGAATTTCGGATCCGAATTTTTTCGGATTCGGATATACATGTATCCAATCCGAAAAAGATCCGAACCGAAAACATACTTATAATATATATAAACTTAGCCTAGACCATGGTTCAACCATAAATTAAAAGGGTTAAATCATCATTTGATCATTAGATACTTGGATTTGTGTTAAAATTTATAGTTAAATTTACTTTAATTGTTAAAATTGTTTTTTAAAGTTTCAGGTTCAAACAGGCTCGAATTCGGATTTCTAATCGAATTCGGATTTCGGTTTTGAATTCGGATTTAGGATCGAATTCGGATTTCGGATATTCATTGAATTCGAATTCGGATTTAAGTATTAAAGATCCGTCGGATATCGGATCGGATTCGGATCTTAGCAGATCTGTACCATATTCGACCGATTGCCACCCCTAGGCGGGTTTCAGGTTTATGAGAAGCCTCAGAGGCATTAAATTCAAGTTGAAACAATGGAATAAGGATTGTTTTGGAAGTCTTGAGGACAGGAAGAAAAAATTGTTACAGGTCTTAGGAGATTTGGATAGGAAGGAAGAAGAGGGGTTGTTCTTTGAGGTCGACAGATTTAGGAGACGAGGTAAAAATGGAGTTTCTTGAGATGCTCAAGATGGAGGAGATCTTGTGGAGACAGAAATCTAGGATTTCATGGATTAAGGAGGGGGATGAAAGTACAAAGTTTTTCCATAAAATTGCTTCAAGTCGGAGAGTGAAGAATAACATATCGAAGTTGGTGATTGATGGTAGGGAAACAAAAGATGTGGGAGAGATCCTTCAAGGCCTTACTGATTTTTATTCTAATCTTTATAAGGCAGATCAAGAATTCAAATTCTTTTTGAAGGAGGAAAATGCATATAGATTGGATAGAGAAATGTCTGACTGGGTGGAAAGACCCTTTGTTGAAGAGGAGGTGGAAAGGGCAGTTAATGAGTTGGACAGAAATAAGTCACCTGGTCCTAATGGTTTTTCCTTGGCTTTCTTTCAAAAGAATTGGGACACTATTAAGGGACTGTTGATGCAAGCTTTCAGTGAATTTTTCTCATTTGGAATTATTAATAAAGGTACGAATGAGACGTTCTTAGCTTTGATCCCAAAAAGAGTAGGGGCCTTGGAGATTAAAGATTTTAGACCAATCAGTTTAACCACTAGCCTCTACAAAATCATTGTTAAGGTGCTGTCCAATCGTATTAAGAAGGTCCTTTCGAGTTTGGTAGCCCCAAATCAATGTGCTTTTGTTGAGGGTCGTCAAATTTTTGATTGTGTCATAATAGCCAATGAGTGCATCTACTCTCAAAGTCGGTCTAGAGAGCCGGGCTTGATTTGTAAACTTGACTTAGAAAAGGCCTATGATCGAGTGGATTGGGGATTCCTAGATTCCGTTTTAGAATGGAAGGGTTTTGGGAATAGATGGAGTAATTGGATTAAAGGGTGTGAGGATAAAGTTCAGTTCTCTTTCCTCCTAAATGGTTTAGTTTCAGGTTTGTTCCCATCCTCTAAAGGGCTTCGCCAGGGGGATCCCCTTTCTCCCTTCCTTTTTACACTAGTAGGCGATGTGTTGAGTTGGTTCTTTAGGGTTGCCCAGGAGAAGGGCTTGTTCAACAGTTTCCAAGTAGGATCAACAGGAGTTCATGTGTCTCATCTCTAGTTTGCTGATGATATTATTGTGTTCCTAGAGGGGAGTTCTGAGCAGGTGGATGTATTGAGGAGTATCTTAAAAACTTTTGAGTTGATTTTAGGATTAAGAATTAATTTGCATAAGAGTTTGGTTATTGGGATGAATATGGAAGCTCAGTCAGTAGAGCATTTAGCAAGTAGACTTGGATATTCAGTTGGGACCTTGCCTTTACCATATTTAGGGTTACTAGTGGGTGGTGTATCTAGGTCTATTTCCTTTTGGGAGCCGGTTATTGAAAGGGTCGAAAGGAGGGTGGCTAATTGGAAAAGGAATGATTTATCGTTTGGTGGCAAGATTACTCTTATTAAGTCGGCCCTTTCTAATTTACCAGTGTATTATATGTCTATGTTAGGATGCCCAAGAAGTTGGTGAATATCATTGAAAAGTTACAAAGGGATTTTTTGTGGGAAGGTGGGGGAGGAAAGAAGGATCATGTAGTCAAGTGCAAAGCTGTTTGTATGAGTAAGGAGAAGGGAGGGATTGACTTAGGAAATCTCTTTGCTCGGAACTTTTCATTACTTGCAAAATGGCTTTGGCGTTTCAGCAATGAGAGGAATAGCCTTTGGCATCAAGTGATTGATTCTAAGTATGGTCTTACAAATAATGGTTGGGATGTTAGTGGGGGTTCTCGTACTTTTGCTCTCAGTATCTGGAAGAATGTTGCGCCTTTACATACCTTATTCCAGTTCCATGTTCGTTTTTTTGTTGGGGCTGGCACCTCTATTTCTTTTTGGCATGATATTTGGTGGGGTTCATCAGCCCTATCCATTTAGTTTCCTAGTCTTTTTTGGGTGGTCTCTGTGCCTGATGCTCAGGTTTGCGATGTTCTCTCCCCTTCTTCGGTTGGTCTCAATTGATTTCTTCCTTCTAGAAGGGAGTTGCGTGACTCTGAATTAGTGGATTTGACATCTTTGTTGGAATGTTTGAAGGATGTGCCTCTTGATTCGAGGTATCATGATAGTCGTATCTGGTGTCCTGAGGCTTCAGGTATCTTCTCTTGTCTGTCTTTTTTGATTTATGTAGGCTTGATTCCCCTCTTTCACCTTCTTCCTTCCCTTGTTCATCTCTTTGGAAGCCCTTGTTACCTCCTAAGATTAAAGCATTTGTGTGGACCGTTCTTCTTTACAAAATAAATACTGCTGATCACCTCCAAAATAGACAGAAATGGTTATCTATATCGCCTAATGTCTGCTTCTTATATATACGGCAAGGAAAGTCCATTGATCATCTCGTTCTTCATTGTGTTTTTTGCTGGAGGCATCTGGAGTTACTTTATCGTGGAGATTGGTGTTTTTTGGGCTATGCTAGAGAAGTTCATTGACTTGATTGATCAGTGGGGATTCCCAGGCATTGGCAAGAGGGGAGAGATTCTGTACAAATTACTATTTCATACAATATTGTGGTTCATCTAGAAGGAGTGAAATAGCAGAATTTTTTAGGATAAAAAGTCCCCTAGATGGTTAGTAGTTGAAGCTATTAGAATATTAGTTG
This sequence comes from Buxus sempervirens, assembly GCA_947561395.2. Classification (NCBI taxonomy): domain Eukaryota; kingdom Viridiplantae; phylum Streptophyta; class Magnoliopsida; order Buxales; family Buxaceae; genus Buxus; species Buxus sempervirens. The sequence continues at coordinate 4,673,888 of OX387182.1, forward strand.
TATTATGGGCTAATAGGTACCCTGAGTTCCATGGAATTTTTGGTAATGATATGATGAGGAGTTGGGCTACAGTTTGCTTTTCTTCCCTAGTAGTGTTTGCACCTACTTGTGTTTGGGCACCATCTTCTGAAGGGTTTATTAAGTTGAATTTCGATGGATGTTCTTTGGGCAATCTTGAATTAGCAGGTGTTGGAGGAGTTTTTAGGGATCACTTGGGTCATGTCATTTCTGCTTATCGTGGCCCTATAGGAGTGGCGGATTCTACTCGGGCAGAGTTATTGGCACTTATCATAGGGATTCACTATATTCATACCATGGGGCTTCAGGGGTTTGTAATTGAGGGGGACGCCGCCAATATATTGGGATGGATGATGAGAGAGGATTCTTGTCCATGGAGATATTTGGAGCTGATAAGAGTGGCTCGCTCTTTGGTGCGGTGTTTGAACGTCTTGTTAAAACATGTACCAAGAGCCCCAATGATGTTGCAGACAAATTAGCTAAGTTTGGAGCGACTAGTAGTTCTCTAGTCTTTGGAGAGATGGCTTATTGTATGGGGAGTTAGTATGTTTTAGTTTAGTGGCTAACTCTATTGCTACTGACCACCGCCAATAGCAACAACTGCCTTACTAAATTTTCCCTCTCTTTCAACCTTTCGTTTCGTGTTTTGTGCAAGCAGCTTCAATGGCGGATCCTGTGCTCCATCCCGAGACTCCCCACTGAACACTAAAGCTCTTCAAAGAAATCACCGTTGACTATTGTCCCCATGCCTACACTCACTCGTTGGAATTCGACAAAGTCATAGTCGCCTTTGATGACAAAGGCATAGCTCAGTGGCGATCCAAAACTCGGTGGCTGGAGCTTAGTTGAGGAAAGCTCAGAAGGCTGGTTTGAAATACATAGAATATTGGAAACTCTTTTTTTTTTTTGGGTTTAGTCAAGTTACCTAATTGAACAAAGCTTGAATTCAATTTTGTAAATTTGACAAAGCTTCATGACGTTTTCGATATATTTAAATGATACAGGATTAAAACTAAATATTAAAATTTCACCTTTTCTCCAACTTATTAACTTTTATTTCAATACCCACTTCTCTTGTTTTTCTTCTTTCATGTCACAAACAAATGCCTGAAAAATAGTAATTGGGAAATTTTTTTCTAAGAAAATTTTTTTTACACAAAATATTTTCTACTGACAAATATTTTCTGGTGAAACAAGCAAAGCTGAAGGAAAACATTTTTTCCTTGACATAAATGAAAAAAATAGGTTATTTTACATTCTCATCATTGATTGAGCTTCTCTGTAAAAGATTGTAAGTAACGACTTTCCTTCTTGCTGCACTATAAGAATTCTCATTTGGTATACGCATTGCATGGGCATTAAAGTGATCTTAAGTCTGTTGGCATAAAATTTTCTCTTGATTTTAGGGTATTCTCAACATAAAAGAGATTCATGGCTAGTTCTTGTGCAATTCTGATTGTTACCTAAAACTCAGATTCAAATTTCAGAACTCATTGCAACCTTAATTTCCATTTATGAATACCTTATTCTCTCTTTTTCCTTGCAGCACTCAATAGCTGCAATGCCTAAAATAAACCTTGGTGTTACTACCATAGGATCTCTCCGAACCACAACTATAAAAATATTCACGAAGACAAGACTGATGCTAAAAAATGGTGGGAACCAAGCAAACCGCCAGAGAATCCATGGGAAAGAAAGCTCTAAGGAAGCACTGGCCAACAAGAGCTGCTCAAAAACCAGCTATGCTGACTCAAGTAGCAGATAAACCTCAGATCAAGGCTTGGAAATTTGGAATGGAGGTAATATGGAGAATATGAAGCATTGAAAGTGCCTCAAGATACCAATCTTGAGGCACTTCCTTGCTAGACTTGAAAGATTGATGCCCAACCTTTAAGGATTCGAAGGAAAAGAGTTGATTTCATATGTTGTCCTTTGTGACCTATTGTTTATTGATCTGATTAAATAATGTGTTGAAGCAACATATGGGAATCTTTTGTATACACTTTGAATTTAATTTTTGCTGCAATGGATGGATAAAACTGGAATTTATGGTTCTGTGTAACCTTCATATTTTCTCAATTTGCTTTTAAAAATTTACTTTTATCATGCAAGACAGCAGGACAGCTTTTATTAATGGGTGACGCCAATATAGAGGACACAATGTGTTATTGTTTGCAACAAACACATGTACAGCAGCTAAACTGTCGACATAATTGGGATGAGTTCCTTTAAGCATAACCAAAAATGATTCGGATTGCTACCATTTTAACCATCTAAATCTTTTCTGCTTCTTGTTACATTCCTCTTGCAATTCTCAGCGAGTGAATGAAAGATACAACAGGGATCTCTACTTCACAAACATCACAACAAGCAAAGATGAAATACTAGGATGTTGGTCTGCGAGTTACGCTAAACTTGTGAGCTTTTTCTCGGTGTTGAGAGAGAGCTCCTTATCAGCAAAATGAAGAAGCCGTCTTAGTTGCAGTACCATATCACAATGGAAAGGCTGTGCAGTGCACCTCTCCAGGTATGCCGCGGGTAACCGTCATCCACAACAAAGCATGAAGCTCTGCTGCTACAGACTCGAGAATCAAATGGATCTAACATTTCTCTCTCTACTTTCAGGGCCTAAACTCTTACCTGTCTAGCCAATTTTTCTTGAATAATGTTGTTGCATCCGTGATAACAAGACTAACTGCAGGGACTGAAGGCCATTCTTCTTTCTTGTTGCTCCTAGAATCTTTCCTAGTTGAGGGGACTGCTTTTGACACCATGAACCCTGTAGACAATGGAATCGCAGAGGCTTTGCTGTGCAAGAGATGAGCAAGAGAAAGATAGCGCATACTGTGAGAAGGGATCAGAATAAAGGACGCTGATGTAGAACCAAGAAATTTTCATTTCACGGGGCTGAACCCTTCCAAATATACAACTGATACCTTGAGTTCCTCCTGCACAATCAACAAAAGCATTCTCACGAACGCTAATAACACACACTGGATAAGGTGTGTGGAAGTTGAGGAAATCTAAAAGACTTCCTGTCAATTTTCATCTACACTCCCGGGTTTCATGTTCCAGGGTAAAGAAAATGTATGATCCTCTTGATATGAAAGGCAAGACGAGGCTTACTGAGTTCCACCACTCTTGAACATAATTTAACTAAAACTGAGTGTTTCATATCCAGTACTGAGAATATCTTGTTGAAATATTAGACGAAAGTAATGATGAAATAAATCAAAGAGACTGAGAACTACGTGCAAATAAAAATACTGCAATTAGACTGATGCTCTGTACCCATTTAGATAAACCTCTTGAGCTATCAACTTCTGTATGCCAACCTGTAATGTGCTTCTCACAAAGCCAGAAGATTTGGCAATACTGTACAAAGATGGACTCTCTTGGATCAAACTCATGTCATGTTGCTGCAAGGAAGCCCCATTACTGCTTACAATATCGAACACAGGTAATAGGATCAATGCTAAAGAAGGAAATGTTCAACGGATAGCTAATAAAAATGTAAGATGACATTTAATTGCACACCTTTGCATTCAAGCTCAAAGAAGCATCCAATGCGTGTAATGTAATGATGATATCTCTTGGCTTGGCAGCTTGAACATCAGGAGAAGAACATGGAAATATCTGGCAATCTTGCACAAGTAGCTGAATGAAAAGACATTGGAGAACTTGAAGCAATTCTCCCCTAGAACCTGTCCAGATGCAGATGATCCAACGCCAGTCCTCTGTCCAAAGCCATCTGGCTCAAGCACAAAACATGGTCCCATATCAGCACTTCCCACCGAGCTGGAGTTTTGCATAAAGCCTCCACAACTACCCTCAATCAGAAAATGGCCTCAAGATTCAATTGCTAAGTGGGGTGAAACTTAGCAAGCCGGAGTTTTGCATAAAGCCTCCACAAACAAGCTGGGTGAAACTCCATGCTCCACAGAACATTATCTTGACAATGAAAATCTCAACTTCACCTTCTCTACGGAGGGATTGTCCTGTAACTCAACAAGTAACAGTGTCCTTCCAAATCCCCGAGATTGGAGAGTTCATATTCATCAAACCCGAATTTGATCTACGAGATGGATGATGAAGAAACTAATTCATTTGAAGATGAACCTCCAATTCGTCGGGCCTTACAGCCGGAAACACGACATTTAATTGCACACTGCAGTTTTCCAACCAATGCCGGTAACGGTAGAATACCACCAGTGGTTTCTGCAAAGCGGTGGAAAACGATCTTTCTGAGAAACCAGCCGTTAAAACACCAGGTTCCGTTCTGAATAACAGTAGTGTAATATCACCGCCGGAAAAGAATTTTCTATCAACTGGAAAACTATCAGGGCCGACTCTAAAAACCGTCGGAAATAATGGTTATCTGAGCAACGGCTTCCGTTAACGCCGGAATCGATTTCTGGGGCGGCTCTAGAGATCGTCGGAAATAATGGCATATCACCGGCGGCTCAAGATACGCCGGGAATGGATTTCCGTCGACATCGTGGTACCGCCGGGGAAATATCTTCATTGGCGGTTTATCTGAACGCCGGAGTAGATCTTGCAGTCTGCCGTACAAACTCGCCGGTAAAATATCAGGGGCGGTTTCAGAGCCCCTTGGACTCATATACCGGCATTGCAATTACCGCCGGAAAATAGCATCACTGGCGGTTTTATAAACGCCGCAGATGCATTTCTACCGGGTACTTCGCCGGTAAAATATCAGGGGCGGTTCAAAAAACTGTCGTAAATAGTGTCAATATCACCGGCGGTTACTTAAAACGCCGGAATAGAACTTTCGTCGGCATTCACATCAGTGGCGGTTCTACTTAACCGCCGGTATATTTGCAGAAAAACGCCGGAAATAGATCTTTCGGCAACTCGCCGGTAAAATATCAGAGGCGGTTTATAAAGCCGCCGGAAATAATCACCGGCGCTCCCCAAAACGCCGCAATAGATTTTTCGTCGGCATTAGAAGCTCGCCGGTGAAACATTTGTGGCGGTTCTAGACAACCGCCGGAAACTTTTTAAAAACACGGGCGGTTTGGACGTATCAGGGGCGGCGGTTTACATAAAGCACAAAAAAATGCTTGTATCAGGGCGACTTTTGCACTCCTCGTTCACTCCAGGTTTGAAATGTCATTGGCGTGATTTCGTAATGGAGAGCTCAAGCATCGTCGGTTTGAGCTGCGTTCGAATCAGAATCAACAATTCCCGTATCAATAACTTGGTTGGTGTTGTCTTGCTTTTCAAGCTCAGAGGAAAACCAATGAATGCCTCAGAAAAGGAGAACCCCGAATCAGTTGAAAAGAGACAAACCCCAGAAATAGATTTACTTCATCACCATCATCGTCATCAATTTTTTTTCATCTTCCCGTCTCTGTATTCTTCTTTGTAGTTTGAGGTTTGTCTTTTAGATTTGAAATTGCAACCCTTATCTCGAGGTTTTCTTTTCTTAATCAATTGAAAACTTAAATTTGCATAATGTTGAATCCCAATTAATACTAATTGCAAGTTAAATATTAATAATGCGTAGAAATGAGTTGTTTATCAATGTCTGCAAGTTACGAATTTAGATGAACCTTTAAGTTTGCTGATTAACAGTACACAGTTATCATCTAGAGATTGAACACGTGTTTTTAGTTTCCTCTTATAATTGCTTCTGAATTTATGGCTTCTGTTTTGATGGATACACGTTGTCGTCCGAAATTGAATATTTTGATGTACTTTTCTTCATCTTACACAATGCTCTTCATTGGGTCAGAATTTTACTTTTGGATCGACAAATCAGTTCACTAAATTTTTATAATTTATTTGATCAGATTCTGCTTCCATGTTTATGAACTGAAATCTTCAATCCTCAGATTGGCAATTTGATTCAAATCCAATTCACTAATATTTCTCCATAGGATCAATTTGGGATTTGCACCATACAAATGATGAAACATGAGGATGTCAGATTTACAAGCCTTCTGTGTTTCTCTCCAATTTCATGAATGGATCTTTTGCTAGTTGGGACAGTTCTAGCTATGGCTTGACAAGGTTTGTTTGGAAGTCATGTAGTTCAGGAAGCTTATCGATGGTTCCTGAAAGATAAAGCAAGTTAATCTTGGTGTCAACTCAGAAGCAGTGTCAATGTTAGCTATAAAATTTGATTGCATCTGGTTAACTTTGCTGCTTAAAGATTGCTTAATTTAATAAGAGAATTGGTTATGTCCTTTCTTGTGAAACAAAATATCCATGTTTTCCCAGCTTTCTAAGAGGACAAAAAACTCATGTACCTAGCTTTATTTATGTATAGAGAATGCTGACAGGCCTTGAAGTTTCCTGCTAAAATAATGAGCTGGTGGATGACCTGTTTTGCCATTGTGTCCAAGTATGGTTCCCACAGTTGTTGCATCTTCCAAATTTCAGTTAGGGTTCTGATAAATTTAGAGTTCCTTTGTCCAGAATTTGTAGGTACTATAAATTACAAATGGAGGATGGAAGCCTTCATAAATCAGTCTTTCTTAATTGCTAGAGTTTTTTCCTTACTTTCCCCTTGCCTTGATTTTCACATCTGCATACTTATGAGTGACTAACCCATGACTTGCATCATCATGAGCCTTAATCAACTCCAATAACTTGAGATCCAAAACTTGCCACACCTTTAAGGCCTTGTGCCAGGATCCTGACTAAATGGCACCATTGTATACTGCAAGGTACGAGATACTATCAGTGTGTTTGATCCATAGCTATTAGGTTCCTTCTGGTTTTAAGTTTTAACATGATGGCTCCGGTTCATAAATTTTTCCAATGTTGTTGATATGGTATCCAGTGTGGCTACAAGCCTAAACATATCGTCCAATGTGGAGACGGGTTAGGCAATTGACTTGTCTTCTCTGGCTGTAAGACCTATATTCTTCCTCTTTCTCTTATACAATATATTGTCATTACTGATGAAAAAATATATGTAAGAAGCTACCTGCCAGTTGCTTCCTCACCTAAGCATTTTTGGCTAATGGATTTTAATGCAGGTCTGTTGGCTTTTCTTAATTAGATGTCAACAACTGTGCAATCCCTAGCTGGGTGTTGTCTTGTGTAATCAATGATTGTAGATTTAAAAAGTTCTTGTCAAAATTATAGATAATTTGTTCACATAATGTGCATGTTTTCTTTCTAGTATTATTATATGTACTTTATGTATGCTGGCGTGATATAATTATTTTTAACCTTGATTTACTAAAATTTATGCAGAAGTAGCTATCCAAGCCTAGACTGGTCTATGCACCTCAACCAAACCCAACCTGTCCCTACCAGCGTCAACCTGAGTTGAATTTGGTTGATAAGATAGCCTTTATAGACCAGTGCACAAGCTTCCATAATCAATGCTATTAAAGAACTTAGTTTAGTGTCAACTTGCGTTTCTCTATAGTTTAAGTCAATAGAGTACTCAAATCAGTAGCATTAAGCTCCAAGGTGCTTCCAAGGACAAAGAAATTTAATACTGATAGTTTACAGTAAAATCTAGAATCAAGCAAATTTGAAAAGTAAACTACTAGAATATTTAGCTCGTTAGACTATTGATCATAACATTATTATATATTTTATAAGAAAATTCAAACTATGCTTTGAAATGAAATATCTACGAAAGGAAAGCTACAGGAAGTTCTTTACCTGTCCAAGTCTTCTTGTTGTGTAGGTATTAACAGAAGCTGCTAAATTCCTCTGTCACAGTACACAAATCTTACAGTTTTATAATCACAGATGGTATATGTTGGATTTTATACCTATCATCTCCCCATTGATCTTGAATCCGAAATTCAAATTCATCAGGCATACTCTGGACAATCAATTCCTGAAGCTTATTCACATATTGCAGTCCTTCTGGAATCATCTTTAGTTCTTCACAGCCATTTATTGTCAGACGCCGAAGGCATGGCAATGCTCCTTCCTCCACCCTCCATTCCTCTAATTTATCCAAGTTCACAAGTTCTAAGCTAAGGAGTTTAGGAAATCCTCTTGCAGAACAAACCATTTTCTTGCCAACAAAGGAATTCGACAACAACCTGAGAATTCTTAGATTTCTTAGCTGCTCCAATGTCACTAATGGATCTTCTGCTAGTTGGGACAGCTCCAGTGAAAGCTTGATTAAGTTTGTTTGGAAGTCATGTGGTGCAGGAAGCTTAGCTATAGCTCCTGAAATATAAAGCTTTTGAACCTTTAGTTGACTCAAAAGTAAAGTCAAGGTTGGCTCTAAAATTTGATCGCATCCGGTTAACTGTAGTGTTTGAAGATTGCTCAACTTGACAAGAGCATTGGATATATCCTTGGCTTGTGACACTAGGTATCCATGTATTCCCAACTTTCTAAGAGTAGTCAACCTACCCAAGAAGTCATGTATCCAACTGTTGCCATATATAGACACTGTCGACAGAGTACAAAGGTTCCTTCCAAAATCATGGGGTGGTGGATAATCTGTTATGCTGTTGTTGTTCAGGTATAGGTGCCTCAGTTGTGGCATCATCCAAATTTTGCTTGGGATCCTGCTAAAGCTAGTGCCCCTCGTATCCAGAATTTGTAGACACTTTAAATTGCCAATGGAGGATGGGAGTCTTTGCAAACCAGTCTTTCTTAACCCCAAGTACCTCAGATGGATGAGTTCTCCTATTTCATTTGGTAGTATATGGACTACTGCACCCTCTAACTCCAACACTCTGAGCAGTTTAAGGCTTTGATAGAGATTTTTCCATTGATCTCTTCTAAGTGATTCTTCAAGACTCGATATGCGCAGCATGGAACGCAGGTGTGGATTGAAGTGGCCCATGGACATGTAGATACCAAGACTAGAATGTATTGCCAGTCGACGTGCTCTGGTTGTTGCCAAGGAAGAAAAATTGATAGAATCAAGAATGCTGAGAAACTTACATTCTTTGGCTTCTGAGATGGCAAGGTCACGGAGAAGATCATGGATGCGGCAAGTCTTAATTCCCCCATCAAACTTTCTTTTGGTAACTTGAATCATGCTTCTGTCAACTAGCTCTTCCAAGTAGTCTTCTGCGACATCTTCCACAGATTCTTCATCCCTTTGCTGAACAAATCCTTCAGCAATCCACAGTATGATCAGTTTCCTTCCAGAGATTTCAGAGTCTTCTGGGAAAAGACCAAAATAGAGAAAGCATGGCTTCAAATAATGTGGCAAGTCATTGTAACTCAGAGCTAATATTTCTAGCAATTGTTTTGGATCTTGAGTGAGTTGCCAGCTAACGCTCTGGAGAACTTTCAACCAAATGGTTGGATTCTTTTCCTTTCTAGATAAGAGGCCTCCCAAAATGACAATTGCAAGCGGTAGGCCTCCACATTTTGAGACTATCTCTTTCCCTACTTTCTCCAGCTCTGGTGGACAAGTGGTTGTATTATTCTCCATTGGTAATGCCTTCTTCAGAAACAATTCCCAACCCTCCTTATCACTTAGGAAATGTGGCTCATGCAAGGGGCTCCCTGGATCAGCGTGTAATGCGACATCTCTAATGCGGGTGGTAAACAACACTCTGCTTCCATTACATCCATCCGGAAACACAGCTTTCAGTTCATCCCAAACTTCAATTTTCCATATGTCATCCATGACTATCAAGTACCTCTTCCTTGATAAAATCTTAGAGAGCTTCACCACAATATCTTCTTTACTCATCTGTGTTAATCCCTCCTTCCCAATTCCCATGACCTTTCCTATCTCGTATAGAAGTTCTCTTGCTCTGTATTCTTGTGATACATAAACCCAGGCACAAAAATTGAAGTGCTTCTTAACATCCTTATGATTATAAACTTTCTTAGCAAGCGTAGTCTTCCCCAATCCACCCATGCCTACAATCGAAATCACACAACGCCGTTCCTCCTGCCCAAGCAATCGTGCCACCAGTGTCTCGATGTCATTGTCCAAGCCGATAACATCCTGCTCTTCAAGGCGAGGGGAGGATCGCCTCCTTTCCCGCAACCTCTCACTTACATAGCTTGTTCCTTCTCCTCCTCCACCTATGTTTTCAATCCCATATGTTCTCCTGCTTTCAGAGATATCACTGATCTTGTTCTTGATCCCCTCTATCTCCTCGGCAACCTTATGCCGCATGATCAGCTCTTTGAAGAAGAAAAGGTACCTTTTAACAGAGCCAATGAATCCAGTCCTCCTCCTATGATGTGTTAGTCTGAGGATGAAGGTGTCTATCACATCTTCGGCTTCATAAGCCACATCTCGCATGTCACTCACCCAGTTCCTTACACGCTCATCTCCCTTTTGTTTTGTGTCTGCATCTTTTAGAAAGCATTGAATCCTCTTGAACTCTCTTTCGATCGAGTCAACTTGATCACGTACTACATAAAGGGAAATTGCTTCTTGGATCAGCAGATCACCAAGTTTTTCTATAACAAAAGAAACAACAGCTTCCGCCATTATCTTCTTCTCTCGTTTAGAAGAAATTGTTACAGACACAAAAATGGTTTGATCCTTATGCTGAGTTTCAAGTCTAAGCACCGTCAACGTCCACTTTTTTTGGTGGGACCGTCAACGTCCACTTGCTCATTTTATTTGTAAACTACTAGCTGTAAACATGTCTTTCTTTGTCTCTCAGTAAATTACAGAAACCTCCCTTGAGCCATGCACTAAATGCACCTTCCTCCCTTCACATTTCTGAAATAACACTTCCCCCTTAATAACACGTCCATTATATAAAGTTTTATTTGTTTTTATTTAAATGATCACTTCTTTACTAGAAAATTACTTTCTTTTCCCTACTTCTTTCTTTCTTTATAAGAAGATGATCTCCTCTTTCTTTAATCCTTTTTTAAACTTCCCAAAAAATTAACAGAAAGCATAAATTTATTTTTTCATACTAGAAAATTGCTAATATTATCCATTACCTGCCAAAATTTGGACAACTTGTTTATGGACGGTGGTGAGTATGACCTTTTTACGAACATTAAAGGAAACTGGTATTTCAAAAACATGGAGGGGGGTTTGTGAAATTAGTAAAACCTCAAGGGAGGTTTCTGTAATTTATTCTTTTTATTAAATTGATTGAGGTACTGGGAGATGGGCCACCAAATGACCAGACAAATCTGCCGTCCTTCACACTTGATTGGCTCGGGCAGCTTCTTGGTTGGTGTGAAAAGAAAACAAAACCGTGGTCTTTCTTTATGCTTCCTATCGCTGCCCATGTTATAATTTATTTTCCCCTTAAACTTTAGACCTAGATCATCATATTATATCCTTAAATATGACATTATAGACCAGTCTTTGACTCCTGTTTGACATGTTTAATAGGCTCATCAATCCAAAAATCCTCTGATTCACACCTACCATTGTGTTGGGTTTGTGTGATTTGGATATTTGTTAAATTAGCAACACAAATTATCTCGGTACTTTGAAATTACTGATTCATGTCAGTCAGGTTGGAGCCTTGGATGCGAGATTTATTTGAACTTATCTAAGGGATTTGCAAAGTAGTTCCATATTTATCAACATGACTGGGTGCTTCACAAAATGATAACTAACAAAACAAGACACCAATATATGTGGCCTACAAAAATAATAGTTGGACAAAAGATGTTTTTTTTTTGATAGGATGGGCAAAAGATGTTGCATTTCCAGAAATTGGTGGCAAAGCAGGGGTAATTGAAAAACATAGATTATTAGAGTTCAACCAGCAAACATGGATGATACTGTGATTTTTCGTTGCACTTGTCATAGCTTGATAAACATAGGCTGTGGGATACCAGGCATTGGTGCCTGCAAAGAACACTTTGACAGAAAACACTTGTTAGCTGTTTCATGTTTTCTCTGCTGATCCGAAATCGTTCCAATCCACTGGTCCCAGCAACACAGAGATTATTCAAATATAATTTCAAATTCTTCAAAACTTTTAGTAGGATGAATGATAATCTCCAAGGGGAATTCTGCAAGTATTGTATGATGGTCATCACAATACAGATATGAATGAATTATGAACACAATGAATACGCGACCAATAAATCGTAGCATTATTAATAAATATGCGCCAAAAACCATGAATACTCATGGAAGCAAACTACTGAGTGAATGCCTCTTAGTTGTCTTGTCGCTCTAATCAGTCTTATTTTTTATTGCTATCCTCTCCTCAATAGCTTTAATACATCTCCAATTAGATGCAAGGATCCAGTGACAAGAACCTGCAGATCCACAAGAAACATATATAAGGTCCTCCCCAGCAAGAGTGGATTAATAAATTATTATTATTCTTATTATTTTCTTTTTGGAAGAGTGATATGAATAATTTCATCTCCCAATTTAGTATTTTCCTTGCTTGCATACTGGGTTTGGCCTGCTACTTCCAAAGACGAACACTCAGATCTCTATACAAGATAGGCATCGTCGCATAACTGTATTTGGAATTTTAATCAATATTTATGGTCTTATATCCAATTAGAAAGGATGGAAATGGTAACTTTTACCTGAATTCTGATGGAAGGATTTTCCTTGACACAGTCCCTTAACCATTTTATTGTCAAAGGCAGTGTAGGAACCACCTCACCGCAATTGTAAAATTTATTCCCAGGATTACTTCTCTGAGAAGGATCACCATAGAGGAATGCACGAGATGGCAAGGCCCCTGTGTTAACCATATTGGAGTTCACATGAAGTGTGACATCTGCTAGTGCACAAGAAAACACATTAAAAGCCCAAACTGGTTAGTCAATATTCAAAGGTTTAAAAATTGAAAATCAAATAGGGAACAGTTACTTTGATTGCCTAAATCATCAAATAAATTAGCTAAAAAGAGCAACCATATATTGTCATTCTTCATGAACCTTCTGTGTCAATCATTGACAAAGCTATTCCTTTTCTTGAATGTGGGAAGACAATGAAAATCTTGCCTATTTCAGTGGATGTCAGACCTAGTGGGTGTACTGAAAATAAAAACATAAATTTGTTGAACTTCTGAAGCTTTTGTGTCTCAAACCATTACAATTCTGGTAATTAGGATGGATCCCTAATCCAGCTTGCTGCTGTGTAGCACAACCCGTAAAAGGAGACTACTGCGTTATTTGCATATAATGTAGAAGTCCAGAAATTTGCTCTATCTCTACAATAATGAGGGGTGCATATGCATGGAGCTCTTTTGGAATATTTCAAGAACCAAGCGGAGCACAAGCTTGAGAACCATTTTTCAATTGATAAAGAATCAAGTGTAATGCTAATAAATTAACTCAGCATATACTTAAAGTCTTGCTCTGGATACCTACTGAATTACTGGACATATCACAAGTTAAATGAGGATGACGGTGAGGATTTAATGCAGTCCTTTAACCTGTTCCTAGGAATCTTAAACTTTGAGGGAGAGGCTACTTGTTGTGAGTTTATGTCAATTAGTTTGATTCAACCATTCCAGTGTTTTGGAAGCATCCACACAGCCTTCATGGCTTAGAGCCTTAGACTGGGCAGTATATATAAGATAAGCATAATAATTGGCAAGACATGCAAAATCTTATTACAAGCTATGAGATATTAAATGAAAAGAAGTTTACCGTTTCCATGTATTATCTTCTCCCAAACTTTTTGGAGGGTAAATTGCCATGACAAGTCCTTAGAATTAATATCTTGAGGTATGAATGTTGCAGAAGTGACCTTATTATATGTAGACATACTTGGGACAAAAAGGGTTTTCGAGAAATTAACACCTGACCAAGTTAGAAAAAAGTCAACACATGATTGCTAAATAAAAGAAGCACATATAAGAGCAAGGAATTGCTTCAAGACAAACAAAAAAGATGCCTATCTTTGTGTTAAGCTGCAATACCAAAAGAAGCACAAGTATTGACCAGTTGTGTAAGCAAAGTGTGAGGGTCTCTCACCTCCATGCAATTGAATAAAAGAACCTGCAATAAAGATAATAACACCGACATGTCACTGGGATCATGAAAACTGTTTTAAATTTAACAAAGGAAAAAATTTTGAGTTCATTAACCACTTCGAAGTTGTATTACAAATTTACAATGTTCGTGAATTTGTACCTGCTTTGAGATTTTTGTACACACATCAAAATTCTCTTGTTTTTGTTGAGAGCCATTGTCTACCATTGATTCCTCCACTGTTCCATTCTCAGCAGTAAAAATATTAGAATTATTGCTTTCTTTAATAGCTTGGGAGAACCACTTAGCACACACTTCCATACTTTCAGGGGTATGAGCTCCATCCAAGTAGAAGACCAGATCTCCAGAAGAATTTTCTTGCATTTCTGATGACTCAAAAGATTTCAATGGAGCATCATAAACAACCTCAGATCTTCCAGAAAGCCTTGCTGTTGAAAGACCTCTCAAAAATGCCTCTGACAAATCTTCTTCCTGCTTACCCCAATTTGAGATCATAACCAGTTAGGTAGCTAGAAGATGAGACATGATTATAAGTATAACAATTGAGACACATAATTTGAAATTGCTCTTTGTGCAGTGTCAAAAAGTTGATAAGTTGACAGAGAAATGACCAATTAAACTAATAAGTTACATTTGACCTATTCCTATTAAATGATTTTCATCCTCTCCTGTCATCCATTTCTCAAATCTAACTTCCTATTCAGATCATTCATTGAATCCCATCTTTCTTCAATATATTCCATTGGATTGACTTACCCAACTCATATAAGCCTGGGTGATTAGAAAATAAACAAAAATGGTTAGGCCTTACTAAAGAGTAGAGGCAAGTTTTAGAATTAAATAAATGCATCCAAGGTCCTTTTGTGTTGTCATCTGGATGTGCGGGTTAGATACTCCTTGATTTGCAATTAATTTGCTTTTACTTATTTTTGGACCTCATCTATTCTTTTAACAATCATCAAATGCAGCTCAAGGGCTTTTCTTAAACATAGATGGAAACTTGGCATATTTTAGGTGATTTTAGAAAAAACACAGTAATATTATTCAAGTGATATATAGTTAAGTCCTTTGATAATGTTATTTATGTCCAAAAATTATAGTAAATTTTTACAACTATAAATGCTACAATAAAATAAATTATTAAGCATTATACTCATTGAATGATTTTATTTTCATTTTTCTCCATATGATTCAAGTTTTTCGACATTCATGATTATGGGGTTCTAGTGCCCCCTCTCAAGTAGATGTTTCTTCTATTATTTTTCTTTCTCTATGTCATTTTTATTTAAACTTGTTCTTTTAAATAAGCAACAAGCTCAACATGAAGCAACATTAATAAGAAAATAATACATCGTGTAGCTCCTTTGAAATTCCTGTGCTTCTAAGCCAACATCTGCAAAGAGAAACAGCAAGGCCAGCATTTATGAACTGGTGATCACCAGACAAGCTAAGCTCTGCTCCGTTCAACTTTTTGGGGTCAAGTGGTGCTGCTACTCCCAATGGAACCTGCAATTTGTAAGATAGATCAAGTGACAGCGTTGCATGTATGCACAAACATTTAAAAGAAAAGATCAAAACCACAGAGAAAATTCTGGGAAATTTTACATCGTTAATTGTATCATATGCATCAATGATTTGGTTTTGCTGATGCCCACTCGTAGAACGCATATAAATGTTACAAGACTTGTAGCAATCTAGTTGTCTACATTAGCACTGACATGTTTTGCCTTCACAAAGTTATAAAAGAAATATGGCAAAAAAGAACAGTCTCATTACTAAGCGTTTACAGTTTAATTCAACATGTATGACAGATATATTTATTCCGATAAAGCATTTTGCAATATGGCTTTTTTACAAAGTTAATAATCTAAGGAGGATAATCTTACCAAAAGTTCAGAGGCCCTCTGCTGAAGAACATCCATTGCTTCTAGTGGTTGGGAAACCGTGAAAGCAGGGATTAGAGGCTTCAGGATCAGGGAAGAGATAACCGGTTTCAGAATAAATTTGAAAATCAAGACATACAATTTGGACGATCAGAAAAATAAAACCAATTACTAATTCTTCAAAAAATTATATTAATAACAGGTTCAGATCAGAACCATACCTTGAAAATTCCAGCTTTGTGTGACGCTATTTTTCCAAGTGTATCTCCTACATATGGTTTCCAGTAAAACACCCCAGTGCATTAGAAATCTACTTGTAGTTTATTCCTCATTAATAATTCCACCAAAAAAATTTAATGGAGAAGTTGAAAGGTAGGGAAATCAAAAGATAAGAAGATTTAAATCCAATTACATATAAAAAGTGCGTAAGAAAATTGAGCATGACAAAATTTACATTTCATGCATGATGCACAAAAGAAAAGTTCAATCTATTAACAAGTGAAGCACAAAACCATTTTCACAAGAACGAGAATTTTCAGAAAAGAAAACACACCTAATGCCTCCATATGATCCATCCCTAAAGAAGTAATGCCACAGACAATTGGTTCTTTGATCTGTACAGATTTACCACAATTCCATAACCAAAAGTTCATTTATTAGAGTGATTTATACAGCTGCAGAAAAGATTGGCAGGACAATATAAGATTTTTTTTTTATTAAATTATAGTAATGCCATATCTGATAGCAAAAATCAAGGACAAGAAAGCAAATCCAAAACCATTGTTTAATGAGATGATCCATACCACATTTGTTGAGTCCTTCAGGCCCCCAAGACCAACTTCAACAATTGCAACATCGACCTATGACCAACCAATACTTTTCCACAGTGATGTATGTATACCATAAAAATGGAAAATCTAAATGAGGGAAATAGAATAAAAGTTAAACTCAAGGAGCAACTGTTTAGAAGTCATATTATCAAATACAAAAATTACACTGTGAAATGGTACCAACACTACGGTTGATATAAATTACAATTGTTTAAGGAACAAAGAGTGCACGAGTTCAATATAGAAAAGGGTTTTATCCAGCAGTGACATTTAGCCAAGTGTAAACATGCCAAATATGTGGCTTTGGAAAACACCTGATATTGTGAAATTATCTTGTTGGATCCGCCACTGCATCACAAGTTGTTCAATACTAGATGGTTTTCTTGGCCTTATCAGAAAGCATAGGTTTAGGTTTTGCACATGATCGACTCAGTTATAAACACTATCTCTTGAAGGCAGCATTTGGAACCACTGAGGCATTATCCTATTGATTCCACTCCAAGTCACAGCACATATCCATTCTGATTATTTGAAACGATGAATTACAGTATAAATCCCCTCAGAATTTTATATAGAAACAAGAACTTACCCTGACATTTCTGACATTACACCAGCTCCCACTGTATTCTAGTCACCAAAAATTATACCTCCCCTTAATTAACCGTGTCAATGTCAACTGTATATATATATTTTGGGGTTCTCCGACTAACTAATATCAAAGATAAATCCAGGGAAACATTGAGTATATTTGTTTTTATCTTCATAAATTTTCATTTTCAATCAAAGCCCTATAAGTTTGAATCTCGACTTTCTGCATTCAATTATCATGTGGTTGATGATTTACGGAATTCATGCTAACAACTCTTTGTGATTGTCAACATAGTTTTAAAGTTCCCTTTTTGAAGGACATTTAAAATTTCTCTATAATGGTATTTATTTCCCTATATAGGTATTTCCCTGAGCTTGAGAAATTTTTTTCTTATTCCTTCAGTATGAAGTAATACAAAATAATAAAAGTTTGCCCTAGAAGTTCCTTTTTTGTGTGAGCACGTGTAAATTCCATGTCATCTATTTTTCTTCTTGAATTTCCCCAATATGCTTTCTTGCATCAATAAAACAACAAAGTAATTGTTGAAACAACCAAATTTGAAATAAACAAAAACTACAAGAAGCACTAAAGACACAGCATGAAACTAACCTTCTCTGATAAGAATATTTTAAATGCCAACAAAGTGAGAAACTGAAATAGTGGAGGCATAGGCAAGTCCTCTGTAACTTTTTCCTGCAGATGACATTTCCCCGTGTTAGGACAACATCTTCCTTTCATGAATATTATTTTGAAGCAGGTAAAAGGAAGTTGAATCAAATAACTATAGTGCTTCTCATGAATATTACCTTACAAAAAGGAGAAAAAAAAAAGAAGAATACCTCTCTTGTGACACAAGATAGTTTCATGTCGATTTGTATTCTTCAGATCTCAGTATTAACGTCCTTTAAATGTATCAATTTTCTTTTGAAGTAATTGCATGGAGGGAATTACAATGAAAATGGTCTCTAGTGGCATCCATGTGGCATGGAGTAGCGTCATCATCATCATCCTAGAACAATTTGACATTTGTATTGAGAAGCTACATGCTTTTTTAGCACAGCAAAGCCATTTCATATCATTTATGCCATGCTTTTGTAGCTGGAGATTGTAAGTTACATCACATGCAGGTGATCAAGGGTTTGAAGAGAATAGGGAGCAGCTAAATACTATTTGAAGTATTTGAGACAATGCAAACAGCTATGCCCTCTAAGTATCCATTCTTTGTTCAACCTGAATGGAGGCATACAATCAAAACCAGATACTAGGTATTAGGCAACTTAAAGAGGATAGACATCATTTTTTTTTTTGGAAACTCAGGGTATCCGGGCCCACTTACGCTCAACCGACTAATCCCTAAGGGCCCATGCAAGACCCTGCAACCCACATGGCCCAGGTAAGTCTAAGGCCTATAGACCTTATGCAGGTAGCCTCAAAGAATTGATAACACCTGAGAGGTTTTGAACTTGAGACTTTGGAGAGAGCACACCCCCAGCCCCCAAGCCCTGAGTCCCTAACCACCATGCCAAGAAATATATCCCCAGTCTAGCTTTTTTTAAAGAACGAAAGTTCACTCCTCAAACTGTTGAATTCATTATATCACTTCAAGAGCTTTTTGAAGTTGTCTATATTCCTTTTGACATCCACAATTGATGAAAGAGGGATAAAGCAACAATAGGAAATCATGTGGAGTAAAATTTCATAGTTTCCACCTCTTGGTGAGATGAAACCAGTGTCAAAGGTGTGTTTGCCACAACATTGTGGGGGAATGTTGATTTGGCCTCTTATTTTGTCCAACACAGTGCTTTTGGGCAAATTTTTATGGTTATTTGTAAAGGGACTTGGCAGAATTCTGAGAGCTACCAACTTATCATTAAAGTCAAATATGGCACAATTTGCACAAATTCAGATGGTATTTGTGTTTCTGGTAGTTTTTTTTTTTTTTTGATCGGTAAAATAGTATGAATATATTGATAAAATAGGGGTAGAAGAAAAACATAGTTATGGTACACGGATAGTGTACCAAACCCAAAAAACTCTAGGCAGGAAGACCATCCGAAGACAATACAAAGAAACCCTTCCACAACCCTTCCCTAACCTAATCTAGGAAGCTCAACTTGCCCAAAAAATCTTCATATTTGATGCCGTCCATAGAAATGTACACTACCAACCAGCTTTGGATTAGGCTTAAAACCTTCCTCCCCAAGACTTTGGCCTTTAACTCTGTATCTCTGAATATCCTTCTGTTTCTTTCTCCCCATATCACCCACGCTGTTGCTGCTGGCGTAACATTCCACGCCATGATCCTAATAGATTTCCCTTTCAACAGTCCCCAAGATTCTAACACAGTTCTAAAGCTTCTTGGTTGTACCCAAGGGATCCCGAACTTAGCTATAGCCACATTACATACCTTCCAAACCTCTGTGCAATGAACAAGTAGGTGGTCAACATTCTCTTCATCCCTCTTACACATAATGCATCTATTTGGTATTTGCCATCCTCTACTCTTAAGATGGTTTACTGTTAGTATCTTATCAAGAGCTGCCACCCATATGAAGACAATGTCAATGTCAGGATTTACCATTATGAGTTGTGTTCCCAGGAAATTTTCCATTGCAGCAGTCTGTAATTTTGTGGCGTGAGATTGCATGGACAGGATGGGTGTGCAAGATTATAAGCTGAAGGCTGATATTTTGGAGGCAGTGAAAGGATTTGGAGGTGGAACACTTCTGGTTAGATAGTTGTTGTATATTCAGCTTCATTGCAGGTATCTGGTCTAGATAGCAGAAGGTGGAATGGAACTACTTTCTGTTTGGGTAGTTTTTGAATATTCAGCCTCACTTTTCATTCATTCCCCATCATGGGAAGCATTGATGGCCTTTCCTGGATGAAACTTGGATTCATAGTTGTTTAGGTGATGTTCAGAGACCCATTAGGAGTTTTTGTGGCTGTTGTTGCCATTTGATGAGTAGAATAACATTGATTATGTGAAAGATGTGTGCTTTTTCCATCTTTTGGTCAGTTTGGAGCCTGTGAAGCAGTGAAGAGGACTGGAACCTTCTGTACTCCCATAATTTTGTATTTTTGTATAGTTAAACCATGGCTTGCTGTTATTTATGATTTTTTTTCTATAAATAAAATCCGATTACGTGTAATAAAAAAAATTTATGTAATCATCAAAGACTCAGTGTCCCATCTTCCATCCCCGCTAGGGTAAGGTTGAATTAAATGAAGTTGAAATCATTATGTTGAAAAGCTAAGAGCAAGGTCACAAGATCACTCATTTAACCAGAATTGAAATCTAGAATTCCTATGCATGATAAGTTCAGAATAGAACTGTTGCTATATTGTATTGGAAAGATCATATGAAGGAACAACATTATACCTTCAGTTGGTTCCAACAGTCCCAAAAGTAGTGCAGAAATCTGTTTTCTGAAATATCCAACCTACAAAGGTAATTTTGTGCCAGATATTAGACAACGTTGTGCCTTTGAAATTCTTCCAAAAGATAAAAATGATGGACAATTTATATGCCCTTGGCTTCAATTAGGAAGACTGATTCTAACAAAAGGCAATTTTGACTCTCATTCAAGATCTGAAACTATTCAGTAAATTCTGAATCTAAGAAAGAAAGTCACAAAGACTCAAGTTTCAGATTACGAGGGCCCTTGGAAGGAAGGAAAGTTGAACTCTTTCACTTCATCTAACAAATTAACAAGCGTCACAAAACTAGGAAATGAGGATGAGTTTTATGTCTTTGGTGGATGAGTTTTTATGTGCTGATATAGAAAATTTTTAATTTTGTCTGTCAGCTCCCTTTTTTCCCTGTATTGTTCTTCTCATTCTTTGTATTTTTTTTTTTAAATAGAGTTCTACAAGTTGAAATAAGATATTTAGCCTTGATTGATTTACTGATTGAAAAATCTACAGGTATTAAGGCAAAAACAAAATTCATATATAACAGTGTTCAAGACTTCCAAGTAATAGCTGTACATAATTGGGATTTTTGTGACTGTACACTTATGTTTTCCAATCTTTAGAATATCCACCATTTTTTGTGCACACATGATTTCATTACTCTAAATTTTTCATATCGTTTGCAACTATATGGGCCATACCCTTGACACCAGAATGTAATATTTCTGTAGCTTCATGCATTTTAGTGACAAAAATGCCTCCTGTAAAGAAAAGGATGATTGCAAACACCCCCTTATGCTTAATCTTCACAGTTGCACCTATATCTACTGCAACTTTACCATACTATTAATACTGGCATTAATGTTACTTTCCAAAACTAAGTGATAAAATCCTTCATGTAAACTACTGTATCCTACAAAAAACTCTCATTTACTATCCTTCAATCACAAGACAATTATAAAAACCTGCCAGATCCCTAGGTGATACCAGCCTAGGTGACCTGAGCTTAGGCAACCACTTGGACTTCTAGTCAAAGTGACAGGCCATTAGGCAGCCAAATTAAGTGGGATTTTGGGCTAGGCTGTCACGTAGTATTATCGAAAAGCACTTATTTTCTCTAAAGCAAATAATTTAAATAATTAATTTTTGTTTTAACTTTTAACCAAACGATAAAAGTTGCATAATTAATTTGTAAATTAATAAAATAAGGATCATAACCTAATATGAGTCCCACTAAAGCAGGTTCCAAGTGGATTGAACCAGCAGTGGACCTAACCTTCAGAATTTTTTATGCCAAAACGGCTGAACTTAGAATCAAATCCCCATTTTCTTGCTTTTAATACAACAAATCAATTTATTTAATAGCTTCATATCACTTAAACATGAGTATAATAGCCAACATATTACGGCTTTATTCATTTGATAGTTGATAACTAGGAAGACTTGATTCTCAAGCATTCAGTTTCAAAAGCCATAAGCATGCTATACTTCCACCATCTCTATCCTTCCTAAAGACAAGCCAATAATACCATTTGTTTATTTATTTTTTTTCCTCAGATCCCACTATTTTCTCTTCTTTTTCCCTTTCTTTTCTTTGTCATTATATTTTTAATTTTCATAATCTAACTTCAACTTCTTCTTTTTTAAGGTTTTTGTTTTTAAATTGGAAATATCACAGATTTAAAGACATGGAGATGCGCTATCCCAAATTTTAAAAGAAAAAATTTGGCACTTGGGCAAGTACTGAATTGCCAATGCTACGGGGAATTCTATTGCTAGCTTTGCCTTGGTATTTTAATAACAGAGATATAGATGAGGCCACCTCAATCACTCAGCACTAGAATGGTGTAAATGCAACGTTCAGATATCAAAGGTAAAATTGCAAAATATATTTAAGATGTAGGGGCGTGGATAGAAATACACAAAACATTACGGTATATTTTCAAATACGTTAAAAAGTAAGGGTGCAAAACTGCAAAGAAAATATACTTTTTAAATGAATAAATTGTCATCACTAAAATGTACAGGAAATGAGAACAATCAACACAATTATAAATATGGACAAACATATGGACACTGCAACAAAAAGGCTACATAGTTTCAATCAATGAGGCTTTTGGTAACTAACCCATCGATGCGAAATCTTTCTCTCACATCGATCAGATGTGGGGATGTAAATAGTCCAGTACGAAAGCCACACTCTCGTAAAATGGCCTCACAAAACGAACATGTCGAGCCCTGAAATAAGATTCCTTTAAGTAGTCTAGATTGGGAATGTGCTCTAATTAGCATAAATTATATGTCCAATCAAATGCAATTTCTAGTACCAAGCAAAATGTAATTTCATGAAACAAGTTCATTAGACTTTGGTGAGTACCTTCCCTTTGGTTCCGGCAACATGGATAATCTTGAGCGTAGAAATATGTTCCTCCAAGCTTAATATCTGCAAATATAAAAGATAGTGTAACTATGGGACTTAAAAAGATAGAAGGAAAATGAGGAAACAATCAGCAAAAATAGCAAATATGAAAGTAATTCATAATTGTCTCTAAAAATTATCTTAACAGAACAATGTATGAAAAGGTAGCACATGGGAAGTATAAGAAACTATATGCATGTGTGTGTGTGTGTGTGTGTGTTTCTATGCTTGTATTTCAAATTCTTGAAAGATTCTTTGTTTCTATTTTTGGAACATAGAACATTTAGTGACGAATTTCAACAGGGATGGCAAAGGATTAAAACCCAGGCCCATTGCACCCAACCTCTCAAGGAGTCACATAGATTAAGTTTGATACTAGGGGGGTTTTGCTTTGGTTTAAACCAAAATTGCATCTTTTTAACTCTTTTCAGTTCTGTTACAGCCTAAAAAAAATTTTTTTTTTGTTACAGCTTAAAAATTGAAAACCAAATTAGTTCAGTTCAGTTTACTATCACACCATTGATTAAACTGAATCAAACAGAGAATCAAGTTGAATTAAACCGAATGCATATAAACTGAAATCAAACATGATGAAACCAAAATATATATATTACTTAAACCTTAAATCTTAAACCAGGTTGGTTTAACCAGCTGGTATGATTTGAGAGTGAGAGAGGATAAAAAACAGATACTCTTCACTTTTCTTCAACCTAGGTCTCAAACCTGTTTTGCTAACTCTAGTCTTCTTCCTCTTGCCAATCAGAGTTTGTTCATGCTGAGAAAAATTGCCCAACTGCAACAAAAGGTGTCAGTGGCCATATCATAGGCGTTTCTCTCTCACTTTCTTGCTCCCTCTCTCCTCTCCAACTCAACCTCTTCTCACAATTCTGGACTATCTCACATTCCTACTTGAACCAATTCTCTGCCAGCAGTCAGTTGATGCCCTCTTGCTCACTCTCTGTCAGAGTCAACTGACTGGCTGATGCATACACCACCACCACCACCAAACCCTCCCCCCCCAAAAAAAAAAAAAATTTAACAAGCTAACCTTAAGGTCTCTAAACTTCTGTTTTCCTCCTTTCTTCTTCTTCTTCCGAATCTCACTTTATTTTATTCTATTTTAGTTCTATGAAACCAAACCAAAATGAATTTACAAATTTGTTGTTTTTTTTAAATCAGATCTGTTTAAAGTTAAGCAAATAGAATCAGTTTAGTCGTTTTTAAAATTTGGTTACCATTTCGGTTTGATTCTGTTTGGTCTTGGTCTGACCATTAAATGGAACAAAACCAACTGGACTACAGCTATACTGGAACCAACAGAGATCATCTGATTTTGTGTTTGGACTGTAGCAGTCTGGTATGTTTCATAGAATCAAGGACCCTTCAACTCATGGTATCAATTAAGTCCAATATCAGTGTGTATCAGCTAACTCACATGAACAACATCTGGTAACTTGAATCATGCTGTAGGAACCGTAATTGGACAAATCTGGTTATAACATACAAACATAACCAAAAAAAAATGGTTTGCAAACTAAGCTAATTTCATGGTTTTAAGTATCATCCGATTTGTATCAGTATCAGCATTAAATGATACAAACCAGCCTTCAGTGTGAATGGTTCCACTACAAACCATGGTATCAGCCTGTATAGACTGATACTGATATGTATCGATATCATGCAGTACTCCAGTATCATCTGACTGATTTAAAAGCCCAAGACGAGCTCCAGGTGCAGGTACCTTTTCCAGCACTCTTAAGCTTGTTTCTCATCACCCATTTGTCCCCAAAAAAATAATAATAATAATAATAATAATAATCCCTTACAGAGTAATCTTTTTCACTTGACAACTTTGATGACATGAATTGAAGCTTATCAGATCTAAGAGATTGATGAAAAATTCTGAATTGGTTTCAATTTAATTCAGGGCTATTTATAATTTTTTAAATATATTTTGACAATTATCTTTTTATTGCAGTTCTGTTGCGTTTTTTCTATTTTCTAAAAGTTTTAGCATTTTTTTTTAGTTTTTCCGGGCCAATTGAATCAAAAACCCCATATCAGCCCCAAGCCGGCCAATACCAATGGCATTTCTGAGTCAACTTGGTATCGACCTCAGGTGATACTGAGGCTGATACCAAGTTTTTGAACCATGGTTAGCTATTAGAAAGTAGATCAATTTTTCAAAGACCAAGTTAAAAATTCAAATCTTTTAGAGAAATTTTGTTGGAAAAAGAAATAGTATCAACTTCATGTCATATTTAACACCAAATAAACAACCCTTTTCATACAAGCACCCCAAAAAAACATGTATAATAGAATTTGAGCTATTCCAAACTTTTGTCAGTCTTTAGGGCTCAGGTTATGTCAAACATAAGTATGGTGATGATCTTGAACATTGACAAGAAAAAATATAAAAAAATAATTAGTCTATTACACTCATACAAAATATTTTTAATTTTTCAAAGAAACCATTCATGAACAGAGAAGATTTTGCATGCAAGGAACTAAAGAAAGCAATTGGATGCACAAGGTAAAGACAGAATGTTTGGCATTTACAAAAATTACAGCAGCAATTTTTAATCCATCATTTTCTACCGCATCAGTGAACTGCCCTCAATCAGAACAGAATAAATGCTTTGTCACATGATGTTTCAAACTGCATCAATGTAGCACAAAGACACAAGTAAACGATGCAGGAAGATCTAGAGACAAGGGAACATGTTTAGGTTATCTGGAGCACTTAAACAAGATTTCAGATTCCTACTATCCCAATAAGGTGCAAAAATTAGAGATAGCATCAAAAGTATTATCTAGAACGGAAAGGATTAGGATGAGCATTCAGGAGTGCAATATTACGACTGAAAAGAAAATACATGTAATAGAAGAGAATAAAAAGGAAAAAAAAAAAGAATATTGGATCATTAAAAAACTTGGCGTAAATTCTCACGATGAAATGGAAAGTGAAAGAGAGGATGCTGGTTGGGTCACAACTTGGAGGATAGAGGATGAGTCACACAGCCTAGTGGTGTGATTTGGTGGCATCTATGGACAATCCAACCTGGGATTGGAGTTTCACAAAACATCAGGTAAAAATGATGTCAGATCATCTTATGGCACGTAAGGAAATGAAAAGGTATTTATATTTCAAAAACAAATGATTTATACGCAAAAAGTTGGGAGGTATACGCAGATCCAGTCATAGTCCTATTTACTTGTTATTTGTTAAAGGAGGATTTCCTTTTAGGTATAAGTCATTTTGTAAGCATGTCTAAGCCATAACTACCCCCTTAGTGTTCAGACTGATGTTATTTTTCTTCCTGAGCTCAATGGCCCAACACAAATAGCAGGTCATAGCCCATGTCGCATGAATCAAACAAGGTTTAGCATTTAAGAAATTGATAGTAAAGCTAATTGCAGAAAATTTAGCAAAGCTGCAGGTCAAATTTCATCGCATGTCTGCCACAAGGATAGATTAAAATAATTTAACAACTAAAAAGATGCATTTACTGTTATTTCATAAGGAATAAATAAGTTAAACGAGGTACAGGCTAAACATTGATGCACAAATGGACAAACAGAAACCATCAATGTGGACACTGTACAAAGAGGAAAAAGGCAAGCAACTTAAGGCTGATGTTATGTAAAGATGGACATTGTAGTCTAGTTAAGGCAAGTTTTATTATGATCACAGGCCTGCTGGTAAAAGTACTGCCAAGACTGTGTTGAAGATTAGGTGAAGCAAAACATAGAAAAGTAAAATGGTACATTTTCAGAGAAGACAGATTGACTCCCGTAAGGACAATGATGAGAGGAACGGTATCATTCTAGCCTAGGCAGTTTCCTGTAGAGTTAAAATGGACTGTAGGAAACACCAGAGATGTAGAAGCGAAGTAAAGTCAAGAAAATATTATTAGTTGTTTCAAGACTAAACATTTAAATAGATTGACATAGGTGTTACTATATTACCTTAAGATACATCAACATCCTTTCCAGTTTCTTATATTTGCTTGATATTCTTTCACATGTGTTTGACTTATCGCCACGTCTTTTACGAGTAATGAGGGAAGAAAGTGCTTCCATGGCAGTTTCATAAGATGACGAAAGAGGCAACTCTGTTACGTATTCTTTAATTGCATCACTCCCCATCTTATCAACTTGATTAGACCGATCCGTATGTCTCAAACCTGAAACGTTACGCCAGAAAAGAAGTTCAGAGGCTCATCACTGATGGTTTGCAACATACATTGATATGAGCAGTAAATACTGTAATGGAATGCTTTCTAAAAATATTTTGCATTGATGGAGATCTAGTGAAATAGAACAAGCATAAAAATTTTTAAAAATTAAGAAGAAAAAAAGAAAAGGGAGATCAGAACAAATATATGGAGGGACATCCAACTGATGAACCTAATCTGAGATCAGCATGGTATCTTTAAAATTATTGTGTTACCCAAGAAGAATTCATATGCAGGAAAGAGAAAGCAAAACTGCTACATAGGGTCCATAAAGAAGAGTCACATAGACAGAGGAACAAGGGAGAAGAAGAGGGTGAGGATGAAGCATTAAAAATGATTGGGAAATGCAAGAGAAATGGCAGGAACAACAAATTTACTGTGCATTATTTATTCCTAAATAAAAAACTAAATAATTTGCTTTTCTTTTCACTTTTCTTAATCTTAGTGTCCAGAAATACTAGTTCCTACTTTATTTCTTTATCTATTCTATGTTACCGTCTTTTATTACTTGTAAATTTAGCAGAAAGGAAATTGTAGTGAATGCAAAATGATTAAGAGGTAAGTACAAAACATCATAAGCAATGGATGTAAATTTCTCACAACGAGTTGGGGATGGCTTCATAAATCATATTGCAAATTCAGTTAAACCATGTCTTCTCAAATCTTTCCTCACTGACTCCATTTCCTCCTCTGCATTCTCTATCATACTTTTATAACCTTCTATTCTATATGTGCATCTGATGATCTTATTAGCTTTGTCATTGGTCCTTGCTTAACATTCCAATCATTTCAGCCATATCTCATTTATTTTTAATCGTACTCTAGCTGATCATTTCTAATGATCTTTCCTACAGTTTCCACCATCTAAATATCCACGACTGTCTTAGCATCACCTAAAATTGAGTTGGTTCTCAGTTTGAAACATTCCATGACATGAAGCAGACAATCCCATAGCAATTTTAACAAGATTTTCCTTTTAATTTGACAGAAACGTGACAATCAGATAAAAATCCATCATTATTTCACCACTTAAACAACCAAACTCCAATACTACCAGCATTGTTCTCCTCAAAATCACCGTCCATAAAAATGGTTGAAGTCATTATAACAAAACCTAAATTCAATATGACTGGAACAATGATTGAAGACATTCTAACAAAAGTTTTATCCAATATGAGTGGAATATAGAAGCCAATGGAATTGGAAAAGAAAAGCTGAAATTGATCAAATATATTACTAAGCCTTGAATAAATTGGGATAATATTCTTTTTATAATTTAAGTTCATCTATCACTGCCAATTATAGTTGTGAAACTTTTATTATTGACCCATCAGTTGCTTCACTACACAGTTGATAATCTACTGAGAGATATATTTCCATATTATTTAGCATAGTACATATCATATCAGACTCAAACATGCTGTTGTTTCACTTCCCATATTTTGCCTCTTTGATTATTCTCCTCTTTCTTCTTCATACTAGAAATAAAACTCAATATCTTTAGTAGAAAGAGACTGCAATTACAAATGCATATCAGAAAGAGAATAACAGCTACAGGAAACCAAGTGTATTACCAACATTGCCAAAATGCATTTGCATCCATGCACAAATCAACTAAGAAAAAAACTTCACGATACAATATTATTGATGACAAGAAACACCAACACGCAGGTAAAACAGCAGCACAAGCATAAAGACAACGGTCAATCCTGCTACAAATATCCAGGATGGAGCTGCACTTATCCACAAAAATTTCTCCTGTCTTTTCCTTTCAAATAGAAAGGAATCATATCCAAAAGGTTTTCTCATAAATGTATATAAAAAATTGAAACCTTATTCAAGAGACCATTCTCTGTTTCCTTAACTCGTGGTAATCTAAACTTGCTGGGAATGACAAAACAAACTGTGTTAAACTATCAGAAACTATATATTCAGTAAGCTTATTTGCTTTGCAATTACTCTTAAATCTCTCCAACCAGATCCTTCTGTAATTTCCTCTGGGCCTTTTAGATCCTTCCCACTTGTACCATACTACCTAGGGGTGCAACTCGGTCCGGTTAAAACCGAACCCGAATCGACCCAAACCGACTTCGGTTCGGTTTGGTTCGGTTTTATAGTGGTTCGGTTCGGTTTCGGTCCAAAAATCCCTAAACCGAACTAGGTCGGTTCGGTTTCGGGTTTCATGTTCGATAAACCGAACCGAACCGAACCCGAACCGAAACCGAACCGAATGCATGTATTTCCCTAAACCGAACCGAACCGAACCGAATTTATATATATATCTTATAAGATTATATATATATATTATAATATATAATCTATGTTTTATATATATATATAATATAATATATGTTAAACTTTTATGATATTACAAAAAAACCTTTATTTGAAATAAAAATATATTGGTCCAACCCGAACCGAACCGAACCGAATAGTTTTCATGTAGTTCGGTTCGGTTCGGTTTGGGTTTCGGTTTTTTCATATATTTTCGGTTCGGTTTTCGGTTTAGTTGGTTCGGTTTTAAATTCGGTTCGGTTCGGTTCGGTTCAAGTATACATATTTTCGGTTTGGTCTTTGGGTTGACATCAACCCGGACCGAACCGAACCGAGTTGCACCCCTAATACTACCATCTCACAATCACCTATATCTATTCCTAGCATTCCCAGACCAACTAAACCTGACACTCTTCTTCTTATTCCAAGCTTATGCTACTCCTATGCTCAAATAACAAAGCTTGCATTACACCATTCTCATCAGTCATCTCAACCAAGTTCATATTTTGAATGAATTGCTTCTTCGCCACTGGGCATATTTCCCAAATATTATACTTCGGATGGAAATCTTCCAGAATGTACCCCATGATTTAGGTGGAATTTGTCAATCACATGCAATCAATTAACACCTCTTCAAAGCCACCTGGTAGTGGCTCTCATTGGAAATCCTCCATTTCAGTAGGCACATTGCGAGACAACATTCTCACCACACCAGTGCTAATCATTCTACACACGTTTCCACTCACTGTTCATGTGGTATGGAAGATTTTCAGTCCCACCCATTCTTCTATCTAATATCCGGAAAATAATAAATTTGTTTAAATAACAGGAGTATCATACTCATCAACCTGGAACATTTCTGCAGCATGTTCTTCTTGGGTCTTATCATAGGAGCTTATTTTTCCACATGATCCAACATTTTGACATCCTCATTGACAATTTTTGAGCTGTCTGTAACATTAAATTGCTTCATACAAAGAACGAACACTTTCTTTACATTTTAGGCATTTTGACAGACACTTTCCATAAATACCCTAATGTGTCCTAGTAGGATTAAGGCCGGCTCCTTGTGAACTAGATCCACTTTATGAACACAATCTTGAAATATCTTTCTCTTAACCTGATCCTGCTCCAATTTGTGCTTCAATATCACCATGTATCAGAGTTGTAGGTTTTGTCTGCTATGACTCCATACCTGATGTTACACCATTCTTTTTAACAAGATGAGCACTTTGATATGTGTCCATGATGTTCAACATAGGCTGGATAGAATGTACAGCCTTTGTGAATGGTCATAGACCACTGTGTTTGTTCAAATCCATTCCATAATTCAGACAGATAACTGTGTAACCACTGCTTCCAACAACATAATAGAACCCTTCACCCTTCAATCTAGCTGTAATGATCCTAAATTTTTTCCTTAAAACTACAAACACTGGGTAAGTGTTTAAATCAATTAGTTGCAAAAAACCCCCCAATCTATTTTTCTTTTTACTCTCTGACTAAGTAATCTTCTTCTTTCTGCCTCTTTCCCAAGACAATTTAAAATAAGTTCCCACCATAAAGAGGCACTAGCCTCAACCGTGGAACCTCTGAAAAGCATTCAGCTGATTGGTAAAATCCTCCCCCTTCATCTGACGCTACAGTCTGGCTTGACTTTGATTTCATGATCAGTACCTACACTCTTTGCATCAAGCACCATTATACAATCCACCACATCACATGACTAAGCAAAATCATAATATGGGCTTATGTAATTTTGCTCCAATTTACGATCATCATTGGCTGCTAAATGCCTCCTCAAAACCAGATTTTTTGCATCTTGTAGAACTCACACTTGATGCATGTTCTGGCACCTTAGTCTTCCACATCTTACAGACATCTTTCTACAAAATCAGACGATGAGAATTCTAGAATAGAAAAGGCAAGGTCTGATTCCACTTAATGGATATCTGATTCTAACTACAGAAAGAAAGATCACCAAAATACAGTGACACACAACAGTGAGATTGAGAAGATGTCTGCAGTAGATCATGCAAGCAACACCCTAAATGTAAGGTCAAAATGTGGGGTGATAAGGAAAAGAAAGAAGTGAGATCTCTCGCTGCAAAAACCTGCTTCCAAATTTCCAAAATATGAACGTAGTTCCATTACAGTGACATTCACAGGGAAACTTTAAGGAAGGAAACTCTGCACTTAATCCCATCAATTACATTTCCTATCATAACTAAGATTAATTTACTCTAAATATAAAATTATCTGTCAAATTACCTCTACAACTCAGGGAATCCAGTAGTCTAAATTGAAGTTCTATATGACAAGTACAAAATGAAAGGGAACATTTTGTGGTCTCTCATTAATTTTTGTGCCTTTTGGTCCCTTCTTTGGTGCCCTGGATGATCATGGTCTTCAGATAATGATTTAAAGAACTTTTTTGGCCATAATTCCATCAAAATTCAATCCAAACACAAGTAGCTGAAATATTTCCCAAAACTCCCAAATTTTGACAATTTACAAGTAACTATTTTCTTTATTACATTTAATGATATAAAAATATGACACATTTGTAGAAAAAGATGGCAAAATTTAAAAGATTCAAATTAATCCATGGATGCTTTCATCTTTAGAAACTACCAAATTGCTGCAGAAGTCTGATAATTTTATACATAAAAATTTTGATCCTGTCCTCGACAAATATGCAAAATTTTGAAACCATGATGTCAATGATAAAGTACTATTCCTCCAACTTCCATGACATAATTCTCCCAAAGTTAACCTATTCTTATGATTACATCACATCATACCATCTTAAAATTTCATTTTCACTTTAAAATATGTAAAACAATCAATGTTAGTGATACCAAGATAAAATCATATGTTGGTTCAGTGTAGCCCATGTGCATGCTTTTGCCAGGAACTGAACTTTACCTAGTCCAGTGAGACTCTGCTTCTCTAGTCCAAATGATGAAGATGGAATAGTCTTTATTGCACTGATACAGAAACGATGCCACACTCCCTCACGAAGTCGTGGAAAACCAAAGATGTCATGGCTTAGATAAGTATTTTGATGAACGAGCATTAGGAAGCATCTGTCCTGTGAGACAGTCGAGATTTATTCAAGTGCAAATGTAATTCCAAAAAACTCAAGGAAAAAAAGATTCTCTTAAAATAACAAACAGATGGCACTTTAAGCAAACACTTCCATGACAAGGTTTAGCTCACAATTTTTTTTTTTAAAGGTAAAAGAGTATTATATTATAAATTTAAACAGAAACAAAATACACATAGGGAGGTGAACATGAAGTGTGTAACCTCCTAAAACAACTTAGGATCCAAGGAAGGTTTAGCTAACAATTGCATACATAAGTTATTTAAACCAAATGAAACAGATCCGAAACCTTCCTTTTGTCTATCAGAAGGTTGAAGACATGTATATGGACACGTTACTAGTTTAGGTTTTCACTAGTTCTTTAGTCATGTTGAAATCTATCATCCTTTATTTGTACCCTCCTATTTCATTTTCACAAAATTTCATCTTCTCCATGAGAAGAAAGAAAAAGAAATATGTGAATGAAACTTCTTTTTGCAACACAATCACCGAAAACTACACCAAACTATTGCCAAAAATTAAGCTTGTATTTACCCTAGACAATGTCCTAGTCCTGTCAAACCTCAAATAGACATAATTCCTAATTTAATACAACAGACTTGGAGCAAATGCAGTAGCTGACGAGATGAGGATATTATAATGATCCATCTAACGGTTTTAAACATCAGTCAATATGTACTCAGATACAATCTACTCATCATAAAAACTAAGGGTTGACATAATTTAGATAGGATTAAATATAAACGTACCTAATTTGATTTCAGAGTTAATTGAATGCGTTGAAAACGTATGCTCTTAATTACAACTCAACATTATGTATCACCCAAGAGCTTGTTGACATCTTTCCTCTCTGAAACCTGTTTAGAGGACAGGTGCAAATCATCCAATTATAATTAATGCACCAATTAAAATTATCAGGCAGTTGTTGTTGTTGATTTTTTATTTTTTTTTCCCCGATTAAAACGTACTGTTGTATTAAGAATTAAAGGAAAGATGATAAAAGGAAAGTATAAAGAAAGAAGCTGGAAGAAGAAGCCTAACACCCCAACCAAAAACCCACCCAACTCAAATGTGAATATTTCTTCCTGAGAATGAAAAAAAAACTCCCATGAACATTTGACAATATAAACTGAAAAACATCATAATTGTCTCTTTGCTCCGGATATAAAACAACAGACTCAAAAGTCTGCACATTGCCAACACAGTATATTCAAATAAAAATTAAAAGAATAACTTTGGTTATATAAAATGTGCAGCACGTCTCATTCTATATATGACTGACCTCCACGGAATGACATGATTCAAAATTTCGAGGTTACATGTTTAACAGCATATTACCAACTAGCTTGAGAAACAAAAGAAAAAAAAACGAACAGAACAAAAAATAACTTAGAATTTCCAAAAAAAAAAAAGGAAATAAACTACAGTTATTTCAGCATACAATGAGCAACCACACTCAAAAAAAATACAGAGCATCAGAAGAATAAAATGCTTTGTGTCTTCTCTGTTTCCCGCAGAAACATATTTAAAATATAATTAACAACCCAACAAAACCCAGATAAACAGATGCCCAAACATCAATGAATAATCACCAATCACGCAAAAAAAGAAACAAAAATGCATTTTCGGAATGGGGATTCCATAAGCAGAACACAAGCGTTGAAAGCAAAAGCAGAAATCCCAATGAAAGAAAATGAGCTAAGCTAAATGAGAAAAATAACTGACAAACGAGAATGTTTCCGAGACACGCGTCGGTAGGTAGGTTGGTTACCTGGTTTCGTAGCCTCTCCTCTGAGTTGATGCCTTCGATCCCGCTCGGTTTCCGTTATCTTCTCGTTCTGCCTCTGGCTTCTCCTACTGTTGCTTGTGGGTGCCGTTGTGCTATCTTAAAGCGCGCATGTGGTCTGCACCAAAAGCCTACACCCTTTCGTGCAACGCGTGTTGTGATCGGTGCATCCATTCCAAAAAAAAAGAAACAAGGAAATCTATTTGTTTACACGAATTCACCGATCACATCACGCGATTGCCGTAGGATTTGACGAAAGTTTCGTTTGTTGGTGCTGATCGATGACGTGAGTCGTGAGGGGACAATCGTGGATTGGATTCTGACGTGAGATGCGCGTGAGCGTGATTAGGGTTCGTGGTGTTCCACGTTGCGTTTTTTGAATTTTGATTGAGGGCTTTCATCTAAATCTACTTTTCGCTGGCCCGAGCTGGATGGCATAACCAGTAATGGTGTGAGGGGCACACAGGGAGCTTTCGCCTTCATTTCATTTCAACTATCAGGTCCACGTGAAGTATTGACACGCACGTAAAAAAGGGAGGAAGTAGTTTTAAAACTGCACGTGGAGAGAGAATAAATGGGGAGAGAAGGAATGGAGAGAGGAGAAGTAAGGATAGTTACAACTAATTGTTTTTGAACGAAAATAGTGAATTGAGACAGGTATAGCCCTGTATTATTGAAACTAAACCATACAGGAGATGGGCATTTTGTGAAAGTTGTAACTTGTTGTTTGGCACGATTCCCAAAAAGGGCGCCTCGCTTTATATATAGTAAATCTACTTTTCGCTGGCCTGAGCTGGATGGCATAAACAGTAATGGTGTGAGGGGCACACACGGAGCTTTCGCCTTCATTTCATTTCAACTAGCAGGTCCACGTGAAGTACTGCACGCACGTAAAAAAGGGAGGAAGTAGTTTTAAAACTGCACGTGAAGAGAGAATAAATGGGGAGAGAGGGAATGGAGAGAGGAGAAGTAAGGGTAGTTACAAACTAATTGTTTTTGAACGAAAATAGTGAATTGAGACAGGTATAGCCTTGTATTATTGAAACTAAACCATACAGGAGATGGGCATTTTGTAAAAGTTGTAACTTGTTGTTTGGCACGATTCCCAAAAAGGGCGCCTCGCTTTATATATAGTAGATTTTAAAAAAGATATAGGGTGGCACGTGAGAAAATATGTAATTAAATCTCTAGGCCCCCTTGGGAATCGTGCCAAGCTAAATGTGCATCTTGCCTTAAAAAAAAAACTAAATGTGCACCTTTCTTAAAAAAACTTTTACAAATCACTCTTAAGATTGTTTAATGAAGGGGTATAATAGTCAAAATTGTCTAATCCTATTAAAACTGAACTTAGCGGTTCTACAAGTGTTCCCTCTCTTATTTTTTTATATACATGCAGTATTGCACATACAATTTGCTAGTAATTATATATAAGATGTATCAATAATGATGCATGCAACAAAACATATTTCCACCCAAAAAAAAAAAATGCAACAAAACATAATTTTAAAAGAAATGTTGCTGTTGGAAACTTGGAAAAGTGATTATTATTATTATTTGGGAAAATTGGTTTTTAATGATATTTTTTAAAAATAACCAAGATTCAAACGTTTAATTCTTGATAATAGGAAAATAGTGATTTTTTTAATATGTATTTGAGAATGAGTGTCATTTTACCATTCGCATATGTTTTCTTCCAAAAAAACCCTTGAAAGACTTCTTAACCTCGTTAAAGATGATGACAAACAAATTGTTTAGAAGTCTTTTAAAGACATTTTTTGAAAAAAAAAATCCTTTAGTTTCTAACTTATGATTAGAAAAAAAAAAACCAAAACAAAAATTTAAGGTAGATTTTGAAATTATTTAAAAGATAAATTTTCTTTCTTTGTTTTATTTTGTCTGAGTTATATTTTAGTATCATTACTATATAGTAGTTAAATAAGTATACACATAGGATTTGTCAAGAGTCAGCCTTATATTGATTTTCGGGACCCTTACCTTTAAAATATTAAACATAACATTGCAATTTAAATTAACTAGAATTTTGTGGTGATTCCCGTGGCAATGTCGAAGTCGTAATTTCCGCTAATAATGATAGGTATAACTAAAAGAGCACACACACTTCGGAAGCAAAAATGAATCTTTTATCTTTTGGGTTGGTGAGTATCATTCTTCTATTGCTTTGCGGGCAACGTTCAAGCAGACTTGGACCTGACTCAAAAGTCAAATTATGGGGGTGTTAATCGTATGGACCATAGACAAAGAAGCCTTGTGATTTTTATACTTAAGGATTGGGTCTAAAATTCATCATCACTCAATCAAAAAAACCGTGCTCAACATCTTGCTTCTAGCTGAAACTTTGTAAGTTATTGAGTTGCTATTAAATGCCAAGTTGCAAATCTCATATGAAGGTACGCTCTTAAAAGAAGCATGTGTGTAATTGGTGTTCGTATATATCGGCTATGTGCCAGGTGGGAAGTGCCTATAACAAATGTTTCAAAAAAAAAAGATAAAAAAAGAGAGAGGTTATACCAAACCAGATTGTTGGATCAGCAGATGTTCCAGCGTGAGGGACTAGTTGATATAGTCTTGTCCCACATTGTGTTTTTTGAACTTTGATTGATCATTAAGGGTTTTATTTGAAATCTACTTTTGGCTAGCTGGCCTAAGCTGGAAGGAATAATCTTTTTTCTTTTTTTTTTTGGATTCGAGATTTACTTTTATTAGAAAGAGATGAAGTCACAAAACAAAACGAGCAACAAATCTCCCAATAGAATCATCCAACAGAACATGGGAGCAGGGATATTCTTCAACCAAAAGCACGAAAAAAGTCTAACGCAAAATTCGCCAAAATATCTACAGAGTTGGAAGGAATAATTAGTAACGATGCGAGGGCCACACACAAAGCTTTCGCCTTCATTTCATTTTAATTTTCGAAAAGATATATGGTGGCGCGTGAGAAAATATCTAATTAAATCTCTACTATATATAAAGTGAGATGCCCTCTTGGGAACCGCGCCAAGTTAAATTTGCATATTTCTTTGAAAAACCCTTACAAATCATTCTTAAGATTGTTTAATAAAGGGGTATAATAGTCATAACTGCCTAATTATATTAAAACCGAACTTAACATTTCTACAACCATTCCCTCTCTTATTTTTCTACATACCTGCAGTACTGCTGTAGACACCCCAAATTGCACTAAAAATGAGAAAATAATTGAAAATATTAATTGGGATTTGAAACAGGTCAAAAAAGTGTAAAATCTGACCAAATTGGTCATGACCGTATTTTATCTACGGACTGGTCATACCTGCAGTTGATATACGGTCACGGCATACCCGTATTAATAATACGGGCAGGGCGCGACCGTAATATATATACGGGCACGGGGTCTTTGTGCGAATTTTACCTTTTTGATTTTTGAGCCTTATCTGCACCCAAATATCTCTCTTGGATAAGCGAATTCTCTTATTTATCTGTTCGAATTATCTCATTTATCCTTGTGGATAAAGGATTGGCATGATCTTGTGTTTAACTCAAACTGAAACTCTATCTTGCCAAACCTTGGACCAACCATACCCCTGTGTTTGTCTATAAATAGAGGCTCTCTCCTCTAGCTAAGGGCCACGAAATTTTGAAGAATCAAAAGCTCCAAGAGAAGGAAAGGAATCCCTGCTGCTCTGCCTGCTCAATCCAGGTAAGTCCCCTATCCCTTTTTATTTTCTGTCTTCAATTCTAGATGTAATAGGATCATCTCTATTGCTGTAGAATAAGGCCTTATCTGTTTTTGTATTCCTAAACTTGTCTCTAAGTACCTCAAGGGTCTCTCTAGCCGTAAAACGTGAAGAGAGAACTAGGGGAAAGGGGAACAGGTGGATCCCTAGAATAAAACCCCATATCTGTTTTTTTCCTTTTTCTAGAATAAAGCCTGTGATTGTGTTTGTGTACCCAAACCTATCTCTAAGTACCTCAAGAGTCTTTCTAGCCGTAAAACGTGAAGAGAGAACTAGGGGAAAGGGGAACAGGTGGATCCGTAGGGTAGACCCCCATGTGCTCAAATCTGTGAGATGTGGCTGTTTTAAATATCCTGATCATGTTTTAATGCTTTTTATGATATATCTGAATGAATAACATGAATCTATGATGTTTATAGCATGAGATCCTCTCTTTTTGATAAAATTTGGATTTTTCACATATTTGCACCTACAGCACTGTTTTCGTGATTTTTGTGATTTTAGGCTAAGATCTTGGATTTATCATGATCAATATGGTAGATCTGGATCTAGAAGCTTGAAAATAAATTCTAGGGTTTCATGATATGGTTTTTAAATTGTTTTTCATTATTGAGAGAAGACCCTACGATCTAAATTCTCCCCTTTTGGCGTTTTTCATCAACGTTGGTCTTTTTGGTTTTGATTTACAGATTTAATGTGAAATTTGGGCTTTATCTATGTCTTGGATTATTCAAGTTCAATTTTGAAATATTTTATAAAAATCATATTTTTCTAATTTCTAGAATTTTGACTTGAAGCCAGATTTTGGGATTTTTCACTTTAAATTGATTTTATCCGATTTTATCTCAATTTTATTTTGATCATGAAACCCTAGGAATGGTATGATCATGTTTGATAGTTCTGGATCAATCAAACTATTCATATGAAAAAACCATATATTTTTGCCTTTTTTGTGATTTTTCCTGATTTTTATAGCAAGCTTTTTCCTTTATTTTAAACATGAACAAATACCTGGCAACCACCTTGTGTGGATGAATAGGGGTGCCTAATACCTTCCCTTGTTCATAACTTAATCCCCTTACCCATCTCTGGTTGTTTTTTTTAGGATGGATATTTTGCCCTAAAATTTGCCTTTTTGCTTATTTAATATTTTGGTGTCCATTCACACCTAAATTGAATGGTGGCGACTCTTTGTTTTATATAATCCCGCGTGATGATTGAGGAAATCATTAGATTTGATTTTTTCCCATGTCTCACAACTGGCGACTCTGCTGGGGACTTGTGGATTTGAGCCTTTTGGTGTTTGTTCTTGTTTTTGATTTTTTTTTTTATGCTTGCTATTTTGTGTTCTTGAGCATGTTGAGTATATTTTAAATCTGAATTATTGCTTAAGAATTCATGGGGGTAGAAACATGCTTAATTTTGATCTATAGGATTGTTTCTACAAACATGCGTAGGGGAGGTCCGTTTTGCTGAACCATGCTTATTTCTTGTTATATTTTTATGATAGCATGTTTTAATTTTCAGCATGATCTCCATGATGATTTTGGGTGTATAACATGATCATATGTTTGCATGATAGATTTTTTTTATAAGCATGTTTTAGGTGCTATAGGATTGCTTTATTTACTTGTTTATTTTAAATATGCTTTCCTATTATGCCTTGGTTTGTTTATGCATGGTTGCGAAAAGAGTGGCAAGGGTTTGGGACGTTGTGAATGCACCCAATTTTTACAATGCACTGTGCAAATTTATTTTTTACACAGCCTACCCTTAACCTATAGGAAGTTGAACCCGAATGTGTGTAGCTTGGCGCAACGAAGTCGATACTTCGGAAAGCGAAAGTGAAAACATTCACCTTAGAACTTTGAGCTAATGATGTGATGATAATGTGGATCTGGGATTCTGATCATCACTAGGCTTGAGTGCTAAGTTGCCATTAAGCCAAAACCCAAAACCCAAAACCCCTACGCTGGAAGGTGGAGTTACACGTTTTTGGCTAAAGTACACAATTACGTGGGAATATGGGTTTGTATGATTGTGGGAAGGCCGTGTGCATGGCTTACAAACCAGAGCATAATGCGGATGCTATATTTAAGGTAAACAAGGTAACAAGGTAATCCTATTGTTTTGCATTATTTTCATGTCATAGGGGTGTCATGGTGCCCATTGGTTCGGGATAAAATTGGTCCCGAAATATGCATCTTTTCTAAAGTTGGTGCAGCCCATAGGAAGAGTCTCTAACTCTGTCTAGAATCAATCCTACCCTATGTACACACAAGAGGCAACACAAGGGTACCAAATTCTAGAATATGGTGTCAAGTTGGAGGGTACATGTGCCCTCCCAAGCATGTGTTTTTACAAATAGGCCAAGGTCCACTTTGGGACAGTTTAGAAGCTCTGCACTAGGTGAACCGTATGTTTGGATGAGCAATTAAAGTGATCAAACCACTAAAAACTGGAAAAATATAACAGGGTTCCGTAAAACCGCATTTAGTACACGGGCTGGGCTTGCCCATATTTGTTATACGGGCTAGGCTCGCCCGTGTTTTCCATACGGTCACGGCTTGCTCGTAATTTGAATACGGGCAGGGCTGGATCGTACTGTGTATACGGTTTTCTCGGAATATTCAACTTTAATCAGTTTTTTCCACTAAAATCTTCCTTTAACCTTTAAATAATGATAAAGGGAAACAAGTTTGAATAAAATGCTTCAAAAAAAAACAAAAAAAACAAAAACAAACAAACAAACAAAATAATTAAAAGAAAGAAAATGTGAGAGAAAGGTTCCTTGGGCTTCTGAAAGCCTTTGAATTTCAGACTTTTTCAAAACTCTTGGGCTTCTGAAAGCCTTTGAATTTCAGATTTTTCAAAAAAAATCCTGGGCTTCTGAAAGCCTTTGAATTTCAGATTTTTCAAAAAATTCCTCGGGCCTCTGAAAGCCTTTGAATTTCAGACTTTTTCTCCAAAAAAAAAACTTTTGGGCCTCTGAAAGCCTTTGAATTTCAGACTTTTTCTCAAAAAACTTTTGGGACTCTGAAAGCCTTTGAATTTCAGATCTTTTGGGCCTCTGAAAGCCTTTGAATTT
Organism: Buxus sempervirens; assembly: GCA_947561395.2. Classification (NCBI taxonomy): domain Eukaryota; kingdom Viridiplantae; phylum Streptophyta; class Magnoliopsida; order Buxales; family Buxaceae; genus Buxus; species Buxus sempervirens. Next base: position 4,715,145 of record OX387182.1, read on the forward strand.
CAGAACTTTTGGGCCTCTGAAAGCCTTTGAATTTCAAACCTTTTTCTTTTGGGCTTCTGAAAGCCTTTGAATTTCAGAACTTTTGGGCCTTTGAAAGCCTTTGAATTTCAGACCTTTTTCCTTTGGGCCGTCTATAAGCCTCTGAATTATAGACACATATCCTTTGGGCCGTCTAAAAGCCTCTGAATTTTAGACAAATCATTTTTTTTTGGGCCGTCTAAAAGCCTCTGAATTTTAGACAATCATTTCTTTGGGCCGTCTATAAGCCTCTGAATTATAGACACATATCCTTTGGGCCTCTGAAAGCCTTTGAATTTTAGACTTTTTTCAAAAATATCCTTGGGCCTCTGAAAGCCTTTGAATTTCAGACTTTTTTCAAAAATATCCCTGGGCCGTCTAAAAGCCTCTGAATTTTAGACAAATCATTTCTTTGGGCCGTCTAAAAGCCTCTGAATTTTAGACAAATCATTTCTTTGGGCCGTCTAAAAGCCTCTAAATTTTAGACAATCATTTCTTTTGGGCCGTCTAAAAGCCTCTGAATTTTAGACAAATCATTTCTGTGGGCCGTCTAAAAGCCTCTGAATTTTAGACAATTATTTCTTTTGGGCCGTCTAAAAGCCTCTGAATTTTAGACAAATCATTTCTTTGGGCCGTCTATAAACCTCTGAATTATAGACATATATCCTTTGGGCCGTCTAAAAGCCTCTGAATTTTAGACAAATCATTCCTTTGGGCCATCTATAAGCCTCTGAATTATAGACACATATCCTTTGGGCCTCTGAAAGCCTTTGAATTTCAGACCTTTTTCAAAAATACCCCTAGGCCTCTGAAAGCCTTTGAATTTCAGACTTTTTCTAAAAATATCCCTGGGCCTCTGAAAGCCTTTGAATTTCAGACCTTTTTCCAAAAACACCCCTGGGCCTCTGAAAGCCTTTGAATTTCAGATCCTTTTCTCTTTTTGTGGGACCCGTTGGAAGCCCTAGAATATTCCAACAATTCTAAAAAAAAAAAAAAAAAAAAGAAGCAAATAAAGAAACAAATCCAAACTCGTGTTCACCCAGCTTGCACATAGGCATTCATAGGCATGTGAATAAGATTAAATGGGCACTGATATTTTCTCCTTTATTTTTCCAGGTACCAAGTACACTTGCAACCATAGCTCTTGTAACCAAATCAAGAGCTCGCGCCATGAATCCCATTGAGACTGAAGCTGATGCTCCTCACCCAGATATTGTCTTGCTTCAGGAACAAGTGGCAGGACTAGCCCGAATGCTAGAAAACATACTATCAGTGCAGGCCGAACAAGTCCAAGCCCAGAACTAAGCCTCCACTTCCAACCAAGCACCCCCGCCTCAAACCAACATTCCACCTCCAGTTCAACCCATTCCTGAACCCATTTCTGAACCTACCCCCGAACCTATACTGATCAGGGAGGAGACGGTTGAGTCTGAGAAAGAGAAGGAAAAAGAGAGAATGAGGGATGAGATGGAAAAGAAGTTCATGCATAGGCTGGAGATTATTCAGGATGAGCTAAGGGAAGTGAAGGGAGTTAAATCATTTGGAGGCACGAATTTTGAAGATCTGTGCCTATACCCCGATGCATGTCTACCGGCCAAGTTTAAATGCCCAGATTTTGATAAATATGATGGCACTAGCTGCCCAATGAGCCATTTGAAGTTATACTACGGGGCTTTATGCCAGTTTGGCCGAGATGACGGCATACTAATTCAGCTCTTCCAGAGGAGTTTAACTGGAGCTGCTTTGAGGTGGTTTGCCACTTTGGATCATGGGAAAATAAGAAGGTGGAAGGATTTAGCAGATTCCTTTTTGGCACAATACAAGTTCAACTCTGAGATTATACCAGATAGGTACGACATGATGAGGATGACGAAGAGAAATGATGAGACCATAAGGCAATATGCTAAAAGGTGGAGGGAGTTGGCTGCACAAGTCAAGCCACCTGTGGGAGAACCAGAAATGATTTCAACCTTCATCAGCACACTGGGGCAACCCTTTTACAGTCACTTGGTGGGTCAAACTACCACCAACTTTGCTGCCCTAGTGCAAGTGGCAGACAGAATTGAAGATGGGATCAAGTCTGGGAAAATAGCTGATTACTCTGCAGTGTTGACCCAGGAAGCTTCCACCACTCTCTCTACACAGAAAAAGGAGAATGGTAATGGAAGAAGAAAGAATGAAGAAAGGATAGAAGCAGAAGTGAATATGGTGCAACTTCCTAGGGAACCCTTTCAAATCAATTTCCATCCACCTCCTATCAAGCCAACCCATCAATTTCCTTTGCTGCCTATTCAAATTAATGTCCCTTCTGCACAGCCTGTGAAGGAGGAAACAGAAGTAAGGAAGAGAAGGGAATTTTCTAAACTGCCTATGAGACCATCTGAGCTTTTGCTTACTTTACTTCAAAAGGGTTATATGACTTTGAGGTTGCCAAATCCTCATGCAAGTAAGGGGAAGGGTTATGATTCATCTGCAATCTATGAGTATCATATGAGCACTCCAGGGCATACCACAGATCGTTGCTTGGCCCTAAAGCATGCAATCCAAGATTTGTTGGATAATAACTCCTTATCATTCAATTCAATCACACCCATCCCACCTACTGATAACAATGGGGCAGGCAGCTCAAATGCAATAGGGGCAATTTTCTCTAGAGAAAGAAGATTTGACCCTTCTCAGCTTATCGCTCCTATTGGTCCAACAGTCGGGGTTTATCTTGAAAGAAATGCTCCTAGTTATGAACAGGAAGACCTGCCTCACCCAGCAGGAGAAAGAAGTTTTCTGAAAAAGAAAGAAAAATCAGCTTTTGCCTTTAAGAACAGGCGCAATTTTCGAACTCCCATGTTCTTTGAAAAGAAACTCCCATAAGAAGAATCCACATTTCCTGAGAATCCTAAGGAGCCTTGTTCTCAGGAAGTGATTTCAATAAAGGCTCTTCAAAAAAAAAAATAAAAAAAGATTTTCCCCTTTAACATTTTTCTAGAAAAAAAAAAGAGTTTTTAGCAAGGTCCTTTTACTTATGAATCATATCTCCTATTGAATTTTATTAAGTTGAATATGACTTTGACATTGGGCTCAATTTTGAGACCAAAATCGAAGAAAAAGACATTTTATGTGAAAATTCAAATTTTTTTAAGTGTCATGAGAAGAATATTCTGCAAAATTATGAAATGACCAATTTTATGGCCTTTGGAACCAAAGATGACCCATAGTCTTCAATAGAAAAGATAGAAGAAGATTTGAAGTTCCTTCATTATAATTCAGAAAAGGATCGCACCACTTGCTGATTCGTTCAAAGGGAAGTTGAGAATATTGTTTGAAGAAATTTTGGGGCTTTGCACTTGAAAATATGGGAGAAGATTTGACATTTTCGTTGGAAATAGAATTGGGCATTATTTGTGGAAAGAATCCAAATTCATAAGATTGATCAAAAGGTGAAGAACTTGTTCATAATAGAGATCTTATTTGAAGAGGCTTTTATCTTGATAGAAGTTGATTTAAAAAGAAGGAGAAAAAATTCCTGAACTAGTCATGTAGTACAACTTTACCGAGTCTGAAAATTCAAACTTTTCTTAAAATGATAAGAGGCCTTTCTTTCTTATATCCCCAAAAATTTTGAAATCCCTAGTCAGACCCTTTGAGCTTGATACATTTTTCCAAGTAACCTAGACTGAGAATTGTAACCCCACACTGGGGCAAATTTATTAAGGCATAAAAAAAAGGGGGGGGGGGGGGGAATGAAGGGACAATTGTTGAAGTTTAAAAGGGATTTAGAAGATGTTTTCAGAAAAGGGGGCAAAGAAAAGAAAAGAAAAAAAAAAGAAGAAAAAGAAAAAAAAAAAGGAAGAAAAAAAAGATAATCAAATGCTATTTGGAGAATGTCTTCAAAATTGTGAAGAAAAGAATGGAAAAAAGAAGTTCAATAGTGGAGAATAAGTTTCAAATGAAGAAATCAAATTGAGGGAAGAACTTCATTACTGGGGCAATTTTGTATTCATTCCAAGGGAAGAAATGCCTTAAAAATTACAATTTCAGTTAACCCATTTGATCATAGGGTATTTGAGCCTTTTATTCCTTTTCTTTCTAAACTAACACCAGGCCTTCGTTTCGTCCCATTCATAAGTCCTCTTTGATTAAGAAATTTTGAATTAAGGCAGTTTTGACTACATGGTTATTGGTGATGAAGGATAAAAAAAAAAAAAGAAAAGAAAAGAAAGAAAAAGAAAAAGGAAAAAATGGAGAAAATGTAGTGAAAACCCGAAAGGGTGCTACATGGCAAATAATCAGCTATCTACAAGAAGGAAATCGTCAGAGAGGAAAGTCCAGAATTGGTATAGATCCAGGTGAAGTCCTCATGTTGGTGGTTATTTTGAGATACAGTCACTCTTCAAGTGATTGAGGAAAGTCTTCTTTTCAAGACTGAAGCAACATAATCAAAACTATGGTATGAAGCATCTGTGAACAAGCTGATGGCCATCAAAATTGTCATTAGGAAATTATTGCTGAAGTTGAAGTCATAAATTCCTATATCATGAATACAATGGAGAAGCAATTGCTCTTCAATTGGATAAAAGAAAATGTCTTTCTAGACTGGGGCAAAATAGTTAGATTGAAAGAGTTGTTATATCTGGAGCATCAATTGACAAGCTGATGGTCATAGGAATGATTCTAAAGGTTCCGAAGGCTTATTTTGGTCTTTCTTCATTTTCTGAAATAATCTTCTCATTATTCAACTTGATTTTAATTCTTTTGAACTATATGCTAATAAGTGATTGGATCATTTTTTTCAAAAAAATATAAAAGCACAAAAAAGCAAAAAAATATATTTTTGGCCTATGATGAGAATCTATATCTTTTCATAAAACATTGGTTTTGCAAGCATTAGAGAATTCTGAGGCAACTAGTATAAAACATATTTTCTTATGTTTGCATTTGCATTCTTCTATTAGGGTTTCTTTTTGGCAAAGGTTAAAAAAAAAAAAAAGAAGAGAAAAAAAAAAGAGAAAAAGGAAAAAAGAGGATCATCTCTATTGAGGGGCAAATACTTCTTCAAACAATCAAAACCGGGGCATGCTCAATGTCTTTCCTTCTGGGTTTTCATTGGAATGGATTCCAACATCTAGAAGAAGCAATCAAGCTTTAGTCTTCGAATTTGAAAGAAAAAAAAAAGGCTTCGAAGCAATGGCATGTTTTCTTCATTAAACAAGGGTTCCCAATTCTTCAATCATGAAGAAGGATTTTACTGGGGCAGCAAGAAGGCATGAAAGACAGATAATGGGTTGTAAAGGCATGAGGTTAGATCAACAGATCATGATCCATCAATCAAGATGAGAGCATTCACTTGGGCAATTAAAAAGCATATAGACAGGTTATGAGCAGTAATGGCACATACATCGTTATTGAGAGAGCAAGAAGATAAAGAAGCAAAAGCAAGTTGCAAAATATTCAAGCATAGGTTCGGGCATCAAATGGCACCCAGGTATATCAAATAAGAAAATCAATCAGGAAAATTCAAAAAGTGAAAAACATCAAAATCAATTGAGTTTGCAGTGGTCAATTTTAAATCCACATTCTTTTCAAAAATTGCTTGTCTCAGATTTCTTTTCATAGCCATGAGAGCTCCAAGAAATCTGAGATAAGGAAGAGACGCCACCCCACTTCAAGCAGGGGTTTCATTGGCTATCTTCGAATCCATGTTTTTATCATTTCTTTGTTTGACCAAAGCAAGTTCAATTAATGAAATGTTGTGTCTATTCTTTACTGTTCATTGTGCTACAACTACAAGCCACCCAGAAAAATTTATTTTTCATCATTTTCTCCACACTTTTCAGGAGATTAATGTTTATATTAGTTGTAAGTTGCAAGGATTGCCACCTTACCCACTTTTGTTTTAAAATTTGTCTCAAATCTCACTTCATAGCCACGAGTGCTCAGTGAGACTAGAGAGGAGGATTTGGCCCTTAAGCTGAGGGACTTCTTAGCAAATCTTCCGCAATGAATTCTTTTTACCAAAATCATCCATTTAATCCTTGCAAAATGCAATTAGTTAGACAAAGATCTCAAAAAGTGCAATTGGTGGGTCTTTTTACTCTCTGCTGGTAATTGGTTCCAATCACCAGCAAAGAGGGGGCAGCTGTAGACACCCCAAATTGCACTAAAAATGAGAAAATAATTGAAAATATTAATTGGGATTTGAAACAGGTCAAAAAAGTGTAAAATCTGACCAAATTGGTCATGACCGTATTTTATCTACGGACTGGTCATACCTGCAGTTGATATACGGTCACGGCATACCCGTATTAATAATACGGGCAGGGCGCGACCGTAATATATATACGGGCACGGGGTCTTTGTGCGAATTTTACCTTTTTGATTTTTGAGCCTTATCTGCACCCAAATATCTCTCTTGGATAAGCGAATTCTCTTATTTATCTGTTCGAATTATCTCATTTATCCTTGTGGATAAAGGATTGGCATGATCTTGTGTTTAACTCAAACTGAAACTCTATCTTGCCAAACCTTGGACCAACCATACCCCTGTGTTTGTCTATAAATAGAGGCTCTCTCCTCTAGCTAAGGGCCACGAAATTTTGAAGAATCAAAAGCTCCAAGAGAAGGAAAGGAATCCCTGCTGCTCTGCCTGCTCAATCCAGGTAAGTCCCCTATCCCTTTTTATTTTCTGTCTTCAATTCTAGATGTAATAGGATCATCTCTATTGCTGTAGAATAAGGCCTTATCTGTTTTTGTATTCCTAAACTTGTCTCTAAGTACCTCAAGGGTCTCTCTAGCCGTAAAACGTGAAGAGAGAACTAGGGGAAAGGGGAACAGGTGGATCCCTAGAATAAAACCCCATATCTGTTTTTTTCCTTTTTCTAGAATAAAGCCTGTGATTGTGTTTGTGTACCCAAACCTATCTCTAAGTACCTCAAGAGTCTTTCTAGCCGTAAAACGTGAAGAGAGAACTAGGGGAAAGGGGAACAGGTGGATCCGTAGGGTAGACCCCCATGTGCTCAAATCTGTGAGATGTGGCTGTTTTAAATATCCTGATCATGTTTTAATGCTTTTTATGATATATCTGAATGAATAACATGAATCTATGATGTTTATAGCATGAGATCCTCTCTTTTTGATAAAATTTGGATTTTTCACATATTTGCACCTACAGCACTGTTTTCGTGATTTTTGTAATTTTAGGCTAAGATCTTGGATTTATCATGATCAATATGGTAGATCTGGATCTAGAAGCCTGAAAATAAATTCTAGGGTTTCATGATATGGTTTTTAAATTGTTTTTCATTATTGAGAGAAGACCCTACGATCTAAATTCTCCCCTTTTGGCGTTTTTCATCAACGTGGGTCTTTTTGGTTTTGATTTACAGATTTAATGTGAAATTTGGGCTTTATCTATGTCTTGGATTATTCAAGTTCAATTTTGAAATATTTTATAAAAATCATATTTTTCTAATTTCTAGAATTTTGACTTGAAGCCAGATTTTGGGATTTTTCACTTTAAATTGATTTTATCTGATTTTATCTCAATTTTATTTTGATCATGAAACCCTAGGAATGGTATGATCATGTTTGATAGTTCTGGATCAATCAGACTATTCATATGAAAAAACCATATATTTTTGCCTTTTTTGTGATTTTTCCTGATTTTTATAGCAAGCTTTTTCCTTTATTTTAAACATGAACAAATACCTGGCAACCACCTTGTGTGGATGAATAGGGGTGCCTAACACCTTCCCTTGTTCATAACTTAATCCCCTTACCCATCTCTGGTTGTTTTTTTTAGGAGGGATATTTTGCCCTAAAATTTGCCTTTTTGCTTATTTAATATTTTGGTGTCCATTCACACCTAAATTGAATGGTGGCGACTCTTTGTTTTATATAATCCCGCGTGATGATTGAGGAAATCATTAGATTTGATTTTTTCCCATGTCTCACAACTGCACGTGCAATTTGCTAGTAATTATATATAAGATGTATTAATAATGATGCATGATGCACGTGATTAATTTAAAATTATATTAAAAACATAATAATAAAAGAGATATTGCTGTTGGAAACTTGGAAAAGTGATTATTATTATTATTTGGGAAAATTGGTTTTTAATGATACTTTTTAAAAATAACCGAGATTCAAACGTTTAATTCTGGATAATATGAAAATAGCGATTTTTTTAATATACACTTGAGAATGAGTACCATTCACATATGTGTAGAATTATTTAAGTACTATATATATAGTAATGATACTAAAATATAGCTTAGACAGAATAAAACAAATGAGTACCATTTGTTTACAAGTCTTTTAAAGGCATTTTTTGAAAAAAAAAATCCTTTGGTTTCTAACTTATGATTAGAGGGAAAAAAAAAAGCAAAAATTTAAGGTAGATTTTGAAATTATTTAAAAGATAAACTTTCTTTCTTTGTTTTATTCTAAGTTATATTTTAGTATCATTACTATATATATAGTAGTTAAATAATTCTACACATAGGATTTGTTGTAATTGGATGGTTTGAATTGTTCTTGCCCGCAAGGGAAGATAGTCTTTTCACAACAACTATTGTCAACTCTTCAGGAAATAAATTGATCCAATAAAAACCACAGCTTATGTACATGCACAAAACCATTAGGCATGGAGTTTTGACCAAATGGCAATGAACCGCCTATCAAATATTTGTTGGTGATGTTAGGTTAGATTTGGGTTGACTTGATATTGGTCAAGAGTCAGCCTCGTATTGATTTTCGGGACCCTTACCTTTAAAATATTAAACATAACATTGCAATTTCTGCTAGTAATGATAGGTATAACTAAAAGAGCACCCACACTTCGGGAGCAAAAATGATTCTTTTATCTTTTGGGTTGGTGAGTATCATTCTTCTGTTGCTTTGCGGACAACGTTTAAGCAGATTTGGACTTGACTCCAAAGTAAAAATTATGGGAGTGTTAATGGTATGGACCATGGACAAAGAAGCCTTGTGATTTTTATTTCTAAGGATTGGGTTCAAAATTCATCATCATTCAATCAAAAAAATTGTGCTCGACAACTTGCCTCTAACTGAAACTTTGTAAGTTGTTGAGTTGCTGTTGAATGCCACGTTGCGAATCTCATGTGAAGGTACACTCTTAAAAAAAGTATGTGCGTAATTGGTGTTCGTATATATCGCTATGTGACTGGTGGGAAGTGCCTACAACAAATGTTCCACAAAAAAGGTTATACCAAACCAGATTTTGTAGCATAGCCTAAACAAGTGTCTTTTACCAATTTTCTTTTCTATCGATGTTGCTTAAAACAGATGCTTGGCATGGAATGCACTCAACTAACATAACGGCTTTTGAATAAAAGTTTTATGCGGAAGTATGGGATTTTTGAATTAAAAAAATTGAAATCTTCTATTTTTGACAACGTCTATACTATTATCTAAGCAAACTCTCAGAAATATTCTTAGATTATGACCAGCCATTTTTGTTGCTCATAAACAATCCTTTCAAAATCATTAAAAGATTCCTGTATTCAATAGGAAACTACTTACCTAAATATTCCTATCTTATCTAGATAACTAATCATGTGTCTGTAGACAATTACTATCAAAAGAGTCCCACGTCAACTACATATGCATACGTGCAATAGTACACATGCCTCCTCTAGTAGTTCTAGAGGCATGTATTCATCTGTTTCGAGAAATTGGGATAATTCAATAACCCTTTTTCTTTCTAGGGCATCTAGATTCTAGAGGTGTTAAGGATGCATTTGGTGAAACCCCCTTTATTAGGAAGCATTGCCTAGCCATCATCAACAAGCTAACATAAAATCAAAAAGCATCGTGTTTTATACAAATAGATTTAACAGTCTATTCTAACAGATCAGGATGTGCTTATATTTGAGAAGGATATGGCTAATCTAAATCCATATATAGGAAGAGAAATTTTGATTTCACACATGAAATTTGTGTATACACCATAAATAAACTTAATAAGCATCTAATACTTTCAGGTTAGCAAGTACAGCGTTATGGATCAGGTTTATAAGGCTGACAAGCATAGAAATTAGGAAAGATTTGTTGGGTTGAGCAAGCTAGGAAAGAAGCTTTACAAGGGTGTATTTTTTTGCTACACTATGGACTATTTGGTTGACCCGCGCATTTTAGGACATGGTGGTTCGGAGGCACAGCGTTATGGATCAGGTTTTGTTAAAAGCAGCTGATTTGGTGTCAGTGCACAAGGAATTCAGATCATTATCAGCATCTGAGATTGTTAGGAATTGGTGGACAAATAATCAGAAATAGCTGAAGCTTGTTTTTCCAGTTTCTTGCCTATTCTGAGATCCTTGGTGTTTTCTATGGTTTCGTATTGTTTTCTGCTTTTACTTTTGCTTTTCTGTACTTGAAGTGATCCCATGACTTGTGGGGTTTTCTCTTTCTCCCTTTGTTATTAATGAAGCTTCATTATTATTACCTATTAAAAAAAGAACTTTCAGGTTGGCAAGTTTGAATTCTTTTCACTTTTCTCTCATCTTCTGACTTCCTTCAACAAGTATGCTCTCACATCTTTCTTTAACTTATTTTCTTTCATATTATCTCATATTTGGGATATATCATTTATTTTAGCCAAAAGATAGAATAGTTATCTTGACTCTGGTTGGAACAAAGGACAGGTAATAACAAAGTTGAGGTCATATCCACGACTAGAAATGCAGAATGAAAAGTTTAGAAAGCAAATGCACAACAGGAAGATAATTGGCCCAATTCAGGAGATTATCAATTGATGGACTTGGCAACACAATAGTGCAATATATGAGAACAATCCTAGGTCTGGATGAAGTCCCATACCTTATGTAAGTGAAAACTTTCCGTTTGTTATTATGAATCTTAAAGGAGAAACAGTTTCATATGAAAGATTAATGCTACTGACAATGACTTCCGAGTGTGATGTGAATTCCTGCAAAGATTAACGCAGGGTCGGTTTTTCCCATGGAAGTGAAGGTAGAATCTAATGGTAAAAAATCTCTCTTTAGTTCTCTACATTTAAATATAACATTAGAGTCTTCATAGCATTTGAATAATCTCACTGCAGATTGTGGTTTCGAGAACTGTAGGAAGAAGTAATGATGTGCATCTGTAACCTTCAAGACAAAATGATCTAAATTTGACAAAGAGCCAAAGAAGTGATATATATAACTGATAAATCAAATTATATTCAGTTGATTAGTATTTTTTTCCTTTTATTGCAAATTGAAATCTGTAAGTGAATCACCAAGATAAAGCTGAAATTTATAAATTGTGAAATGTAAAATTAAATAAAAATGAGGTAGTCCTGAAATAGTACATAATGAACTAGCTCATCCGGATATCATTTGCTCGTCTAATACTGATACGAGCTCCAATAAAAGCTTCAATATTTCCATCCAAAACAGAACTTAAGCCAGGAAATTGCATGCCAGTTTTTACATCTTGCACTAACTTGTATGGGTGAAAAACATACCTTCGGTTCTCCTGATGCCACACATTTAAAATGGAGTTGTTATTGATGTCTTTTACATTGTTCACTCCCTGTTCCCTTGCAATCACAAGAAGTTTGGCTTTCAAACGATTAAGGGCCTTCATCTTATTAGCAAAGTGGCTCCTTTCACCTGCGCACAAACTTATTACTCTTTTCTGTTTAAGCAATTACAAATGTTCAGAGGAGATGAAAAAATGCGAATGATCATGCACACGCTGCTATACAAGATAATTGAGATGTGGTACCCTGTTTCTGCCCACTTGGCTGCTTAAGCACCATGCAATTGTTAGAGACAATAAAAAAAAATGGAGCTGGAAGCAGCCAAAAGTGAAGTTGAGACAATGCTCTCCTTATGTTATTATACATCCAGATTTGTGAAGAAAAAAAGATATTCAAATTGCATCAAGTTGATCAAATTAAGGATCATCTTAATGAAAACCAAGACAGAAAACTCAGTTTCAGAAGGGCACTAACCCTCCTTTTCTTTCTCCCAGTGAACAGGAGCAGGAACTAGATTTGAATCTGAAAATACAGTTTGATGTAGTCTAAGAGAATATACAAACCCTCCCTCCCTACCCAGTAAATCAATCTTCTCTTTCAGAAAACTTAAAATCAGGTTAACACTTATCATGAATGCCTTGGGTGAAAAGACATATATGGCACAACAAATGGAAACTATGGATAAAAAATTTGTAGTTCTTCTGCATTACCTGAGGATTGGACACTGATCCCCGTTGGAATATGCTGAATGCTAACCACAGGTTCAACTTGGTGCTGTTCGTCTTCAAAGGATGACTGTGAGATCATTAAATCATCATAAATGTCTAGATCATATGCTCCTTCAAGGAATAGAGGAATTACATCCACGCCTGCTAAGCTAGTCTGCAAAATTCTTAAATTAGAAAATAAAACTTGAAGATGCAGAACTCACCAAACAGGATGATTTAAATAGTAGTGAATCCACAGCTTAGAAGAGAACGCGTGATTAGAGTAACATATGAAATATTAGCATGATATAACTGGCAGTCCATCAGCAATTGAGACAGCCTTCCAATCCACATTTAATTGACAGCGAATTTTGTACCAGCTTATTTAACAAGTGAACTGATCTGAAGTTGCTTGGCGAGCAGAAGGTGTGGAGAAGAATTATAAGCACGACAAGAATTTCAGACTTAACTTATAAGACGACTAATCTGAAGCAACAAAGATTTAGTATTAGTATGCCTGCGTATTCTGCATCATCATGGTTTCACTTTAATTTTCTTTTCGTGCTGGCTGGGGAAAATATCTACAGCACACATCCTTTTTCCTCTTTTTTTTTTTTTCCTATTTTTCTCAGAGTCTTTGCCAATTTTGGTTTCTCACCAAACTTTGACACTTCGCAGTAAAACTTCTCTTCAAAAGTTGCAAAGTGCCATACATGATATCAAGAATTCCACACACTGCATTTGAGATTAAAAATCATATTTTTGAGAAAATTTCACCAACAAACATTAACGAGAATCAAATAAAACTATTCGTAGCATTTTTGTTCCATTCTTCTAACTCTTTTCATAGACCTAGCATAAAGCTAGATGAAAAGCAAGTATATGCATTTATATGATGACATGATCAAGTAATTTGAAACATGCTTAGGTCATTTAGATGTTAAAAAAGTTACTTGCATGCTATTAGCATCAGTGTATTATCCCTGGCTGCACAAACTTTTAAATTTGCATTTGTCCTACTTGGTGTCTAAAATTTGTTTTTATATTGCTTTCAGATATTAGAATATAATCATGTGAATTCTATAACTTTCCTTAATTTTAATTGAAATTTTGATGTTTTCTTTTTATTTAATTCCCTCAACTACTGATATATAATGCTGATTTGAAAATGTCCAATTCAATGGTGGTAAATTTCCATTTAAAACCAGAGCAGGGCTTACCTACAGGCAAATCGTTTTTGTAGCTTGTCTGACAATACCAGTATGTACTCGCTTTCAGTGTTTGTCAAGTGAAAAACACACAGACAGACAAACACACACAAAAAAAACATATAAATACACACACACACATAGTGCTATATTTTTCATTCAAGAAAATGTACTGCTCCAATGGTTAGCAACTTTCATATGTAAACTAATGTCGTCAGCAAATTGAGAGGAAAAAACCAAAGAGAAAAAAAATGCAAAATCCAAAAATTCCTTTCATGCAAGGCAGAACTATCTAGAAAGATAATTACAGGGATAATTAAAAATGTTCCTTATAAGTGCAACGAATATATCTTTTTAAGTTTCAACGTGGTAAAACCTCAGAACATCAAACAAGCAAACTTTCTATGAAAAAAAAATAAAAATTTGAGAGGACATTTCAGTTCTCATCTTCGCAAGACAGAAATGTTGGTTTATAGGGAAAAAATCTTGTATAAATACCTCATATAGAGCGGTACCATCATGAGAACTTCCAATCACGCGGTGAACTCCTCTCTCTCCGGAAAGATAGCCATAAGCATATTCAGATTCAAATTCAACAATTGCTGACTTAATACCACCATCCTTAGATGGATGTTTCTCGACTACCCTCCCTCTGTAACCATGCTTTTCTGCCCATTTGATGTACATGCTTAGAAGTTGTCCTGCCCATATCTAGAATGTAAGTGTGCAAGATCATATTAGAACGGCAATTGAGGGATAAATGATTTGAGAGACAGAGAGAAGAGAGAGAAGGTGAAAATAAAACTGTCAGACTGCATCAAAATCTACAAAGCTTGATCAAGGATTCAACAGCTTGTTGCAAGGATAAAGACTAGGGAATATGATAACTAATTATCAAGCATACTATTAGTCAAGAACTTGGTGAACCAACTTAATATAGTAAAGAATTCACTGGAGTTCCCAATAGAGTTGGAGCACATATTGTTTCCAAAAAACATTTGAAATAGATAATAATGATGGTAATGAAGAAGATATCATTATTAGAACTAGTACCTGAAATACATTTCAAATGCTCTAAGTTGTTAACTAGTGATAGAAGATTCCTGTAAAATCTAAGAGGTTGTTTAGTAAAGTTTTTAAAAACAGACTTCTGTTTTTTACAACAGAAACCCAAAAATCGTGTTTGATAAGGAGAGTTTTCAAACTGATTTGAAGAGAACAAAAAAAATCCAAAAAGAGCCCTGTTTTTAGAAGCTGAAAATTTCAGCTTTTAGAAACAGAAAATCATTTTTAAATTCCTTTGATGGCATTTTTGTAACGTCTTGCTTGATTAATCGAACCACTTAAGGCTTCATTTGCCACCACCACCACCACATCACTACTACCACCAGCAAAACCACCACTATCACCACCATCACCACCACCCCACTACTAGCTACCACCAACAACATTACTACCACCACCATCATCACCAAAATTACCACCACCACTACAACCACTACCAACGCCACCATCACCACCATCATCATTATTACCAGCACAACTATAACTACAATCATTGCTAACACCACTACTATAATCACAAACTATTTTTAAACCATGATCATTAGACCTATCA
The DNA here is from genome assembly GCA_947561395.2 of Buxus sempervirens. NCBI lineage: Eukaryota > Viridiplantae > Streptophyta > Magnoliopsida > Buxales > Buxaceae > Buxus > Buxus sempervirens. The sequence goes on from OX387182.1 coordinate 4,730,202, forward strand.
ACATTTTTACTGATTTTGAAATAATCATAATTGATTTTAACAATTGTTGCTAATCGGGTTTCCCCTTCACTTGTTTCTAAAATCACAAAAAGTTTTTGAAAACTTTCTGGTTTTCAGATTTCTTTTTTTCTTTTTTTTTTTCAAACGATACTAAAAAGCCTCCAAATTGAAGCAAATCAGAGATTGTTAAGTGCATAAATTTATTGCCTTCTGGGTCTCAAGCCTTTGAATTGGGATTTATATTGCCAGGAGTTAAGTATAAATGTAAGGCCATGATATAATTTTATAGTTGTAGGAAACTCCTAAAAGCATTAGGATGCACGTAGATCGGACTAAGACCTAATTTCCATTCACAAAGGCTTGGACAAAATCACAAAGAAATAACTTAAAGAAGTGTATAGAAAGATATAAGACTATAACTATCCAGTTTAAGAGGGTGCCAAAGATCCTAAAACATTTCAACTAGCTATTTAGCAGTGACCATTCTACCCACAAAAACAAAAAAACAAAAAAAAAAAAAAATACAAAAACACACATACAAAGAGACTGTTAAATTATTACCATACAAATGCATAACATATGCTGACAATTTTACTTTTGTTTCATATCAAAATATTAATGAACAATTAAAGCATAATGACAATCATGTTTTCAAAACCTCAGTACAGATGCCTTTAGATCCAGCTGTGATAATCATGCACGCGCCCTCTGTGTCATATGGCCCAGTAAGAAGCTTAGATATCTCGTATTGATCCAAGAATTCGCTCACATCTACAGATGCATTATATGCTTGCTTAAAAAGCTTGTAGTCTATGGCATCCATCTCGGCTAGCTGTGTAATTAGCTTTGCATCTTCCGCCTGCACATATTAATGATATATACAAAAGAGTCTTTTTTTTTTATCAGTAAAAAAAGTCAAATACAACAGTCTTTTTTATGCTCACAATTTCCTAAAATATAAAATAGCACAGATGCACAAGTCATGCTTGTCCAAAAAAAGGTGATTGCTTCAAATGTAAATGAATGGACTACCCAAGAATTAATCAACTCATTCCATATGAATTAGATGTGACAATAGGCACTATATGTTAAAATAATTGCAATTTATAGAGCAGAATCCATGCTCTTCAAATAAGGCTCTATTAATACCCATCTTTGTGGAACAGCACCTTATATTTTAGGTCTTTGAGAGCATCAACCACTTTGGTACTATCAGCCAATTTGACAAGAATTTCACTTGATTTATCTAGATCATCCCACAAGTCATATTCACGAATTTTTTCTTCCCGCTTAATTCGTCTCTCTTCTTCTAGTTCCAGTGCTGTCTTCACTAACATCTCAGCACGGAGAACTGAATCTTCAATCTTTTTTCTTAATGCAAATAAACCTAACAAAATTCAAATACTAAAGATATTTACTAATTGACACTTGAAACAATAAACAAAAGCAAAGTGAGTTCCAAAAGCCAAAGCAATCATTCAAACAGATTCCACATTAAAATTTTCTCTTTACAGGGGTTAATTAAATATGAACAAAGTAATCATTCCTCTAAATCCAACAACTAAAAAGGGTTCTCATAAATTTGAGCATTGTTGTTTATATTGCCATACTCAGTTGCATAACGGCCTTTGGACTCCTTTTAAATCCATTCTCACTTTTAACATAACACTATGAAACCTCTGAAAGACCTCATTAATCAGAAGCTTGAACCCAATGACGCCAATCCAGTCTTCCACATGTTTCAAGCTCGATCCATCCACTGTTGCTTCATTACACAACACTGGATGAGTGTGTGAAAAACTAATTGCTTGATAAATTTTGATATTTTTCACTTGGGATAACTTCCAGAAAACTATGTACGAGTATCAGCATCCTCCAAACATCCATAAATCTTGAGAGAGGAGTGAACTTCTCAAGTATTCTCAACGTTAGGGGAATCCCACTTGGATTCGCGATAATTGGTAAAAACCATTTCCAACTTGAATATCCCAAAGGCAATTATCGAGAGAAAAAGATGTTATTCAAGTGAAAACCATTTGACTTCAGGTATTTAGGTTAAACCCAGACGCATTTCAGCCCACATAAAAATATATATATATAGAGAGAGAGAGAGAAAATGAAAAACAACATCGGTTTAATGATCATCTCGGAGCAGAAAAGTAAATCTTGGAGAACAAAAAGATTTAAGTAGTGGGATGAAGTGATGAAAAGAGATGGAGACAGACCCAGTTCTTTGTAGACCTTGTTCTTGTTCTCCACGGACTGAGAAGCTCGAATTGTCAAAGATAGAAGCCGAGACTGCAAATGGGTTCTTCCCGAACTTAACAATCTCGACCGAAATGAAGCGGCAGCACCAGCTCTGGCTATTGACATCGACAACACCGCCATTTTTGCATCAAAGGCTCAGGGTCGTCGTCATGTTGCTAAAGCTTTGATACCCAGAGCTCACGTCACGTTCCGCCGATCTTCCTGATAACGTATGATCAGCCTTTTGTCTTTTTCCTTTTTTCTACTATAATTGCAACCGATGACGAAATGAACACAGTATCCGAAAATGTAAGGCTTGAATTCATTTTGTTTGACGATTGTTCATCTTAGAACAAATCAAATCAACCGTGTGGTTGATGATCAGGAACAAAAAAACTAGATCAGATGGCTAGAACTGCCCAACTCATTTTTTAGGTGGGGCCATCTAATATCAAGGAGCGAATGACAAAAAAAAGGATAATTAGAACACACGTTTAGACTAGAAAAGCAGATCCAGCCTATCTCAAATCGTCAGAAGCACTCATTCTTTTCAAGAAAAAAAACTTTATTTAGGTAGTTATGGGATCAAATTCTACTGTAATTTGTGTTGCCCCAGTGTTTCCATAGTATAAAACTATAAATCTTTGTTTGATTAGTTTGTGTAATTTGGGCAGGCATGTCAAACAGGTCAGCACGAATCGGCGCCCATGCCTTGGCTTTCAGAGTTTTCTTTAGTTTAACAAAAGTGAACTTGTACGTATGGCAATATATACATGAATATGCACAACACAAACTCGAGCCCCTTCATAGAGATTCTGCAAACTGAGGAGCTTCCATATCAAGCTCTTGCCTCATGATGCAATTCATGAACCAGTCACTACTGAAAGTCCATACTCTTCTTTTTATTGCTAGGAGTGCCTCCTCCATGTCTTCTTCGCATGCCACAAAAATTGTTCTTGATGGTTCCCGTACTTTACCTAAACTGTGAAGAACCTGCAAACATGGCAAATACGAGAATACATTCACACCAATCATAACTGCAGGATTTTAGGTGAAATTAGTAACAAAATATCTGTGCCAATCATTTTGATCATACAATTAGTAAAATAGTAACTAGGTACAATGAGCTTTAACCATATATACAAAAATGCTGATGTTCGGAATTGAGAACTAGGGAAAAAAAAAAAAAGAAAAGAAAACTGAAGTAACTTTAGATGAAAAAGACTTATGCAAGAACAATCCTACCAAAAGCTTAAGCTTATAATAGATAGAGTGGAAGTTTGAACTGAGGACCTCAACGTTAGCCTAAAGCTCTGATACCATATAGAACCACCAATCCTACTAAAAGCTCAAGCTTATAATAGGGGTGAACTTTATATATTTAATTATATTCCTAACAGTTCTAAGGAAATGATTCATTTAAACAGGAAGAAAAATATATTTCATATATCAAACAATAATTCACATTCCCAGATAGTTAGGTTGCCATCATAATTCAGCTCCAGAATTCCAGCATGTCAGGTCAGGAAGCAAATTTATTGATGGGAATAACAAAGGTTATAAACATATTAAAGGCATCGATTCCTTAATGGATGATAAAAGTGAATTGAACACATGCAATTGTAAAGCAGAAAAATGCACATAAACCACTCTATCTACACACAAGCACACAACAATACACATGATATTTGAAAAGTAAACTAATTCAGACATCTAAAAATCATAAATTAATTCAGACATCTAAGATTACGACCATACAGCTATAACTGACGTCTTTCCATTTTTACAGACTGCTAAACCAATATTCAGAACATTGTGAGTTTCAAGAACTTACATTTCCACCTGCTAACCTGACAATGGATGATAGGGTGTCAACAGGAGGCTGTACATGTGTGGCAAGGCAGATGTCGTACCCTTTAAGCAAAGCTCGGGGACTTGCCTTTGCTCTAAGAACAGCATCTTTCAACTCTGATCTGTATTTCAGCACATAATCTTCATCTTTTAAAATAAAAGAAAATTCACCTGTAAAAATACAGATGGCAGATCAGAAAAAAACTACCACAGTGCTTTTGTAAGCATCCGATATTAAAAGCTTCGTAAGCATTCCAACTTACCAACAAATTTGCCCCCCTTGAAGCATGCTTTTAACCAATTGGGTGAAAGAATCCAAGCTCTGCATAATTATCAACAGTTTCCAAGTTAAATGAATCAGAAAAATGTATATTCCTAGATGGATGAATGAAGCCATGCAAAAACATGTAGAAAAAATACAGACCAAAGGATATCTAATATTGATTGATTACTATGAAAACTATTTTTATAAACAAATTACAAGCAGCTTCAAGTGGAAATGGAAATGTATGACCAACATAATCACTAGCTTAATGACATATTGATGCTGATTGCCAATAGCTAAAATCACGTTAATCATTTTGATCATGGGAAAAATTCTCTTTTCCTTTAGGAGTTCATAAGGCCGTAAATTTACTGTGTAAAAATCAACTGTTCCTTCTTGGATCCCTGTAGCCTCACAAACTTATCTTATTTTTAATTTGTAACAATTTGTGAAAAGGAGAATAATGCAGAGCCATGTGAATCCCTTGTAATACCTATTTAGTTCACACCATAAGGATTAGCAACGTAGAGGCAAAGTCTGCCATGGAGCCCCATGGGACCTATAGCTCAACAATTCAGCATAATGTAACCAGGTGAAACATAGGGAACCAATTGGCATTCACTCCTATGCGAGCCTACCAAGGGTTCCAATTGAAGCTAAAACCAGGTACAAGCATGCTTAGAAGCTAAAACCAGGTTTCGGAGAATCATTTGAGAGAATCTCTTCCCACATTCAATCTGTACAAAATCCCATGCCTCTAACCCTTTGACTTTTATAAAAAATAGATAACGGATTTCAACATCCGTAAACTGTTTCTTCAAAGCAGACACCTTAATCTTTAGTTCTGATGCGCTTCATCCATCAATTTGCCACTGGCTTTGATGGAGCAATTTAATCCGAGTCACACCGTAAATCAACAATCATATTAGTCAAGAACTTATAACAGTAATGACAAAATATACCCCAAAAAAAGAAGAAGGAAAAACAAAATGAAAACATTGGAACTGTGATAAGAACCAAAATGATGATTATTACACAAGCTTTTATTGCTTTGGCAGAATTAGGATCAGAGCTGTTTCCATAAGATTTCAATTGAATAACGCATTTTTTTTTCAAATTCTTAATTTACTTCTACATTTCCTTCCTTAGTACTTTTAAAATACACATGAAAAGCAAGCCAAAAATGTATACTATTCTGTATTTTTGAACACTTCGACCAAAAACAAGATACCTATAAAAAGGTCACAAAAAACCAAATTTATGATCTTGAGTAATATATTGACAAATCCGGTAAAACTCATGTATGTGAAGTTAACATTGCATTACTGAATATTCCATAATCAGGGTGTTTAAAGCAACACAAACCAAAAACTCCAATACATTAAAGAGGTCTGATAAAACTGAGTTACAACAGCAATCAATAGTCAAAGGATCTCTATTTGAGACGAATCATATATAGATGGCAGTAGAAATAACTCACCCTGAAGATAGAGCAATGCAGAAATTCATAGTTCTTCTCGCTTTTCCTGTAACAACATGTGTGCTAACGCTGCCATCAGAAGTAACAGATCCCCCCAGGTCTTCAATAATCTATATTGACCAGATCAATTATGCAAAAACTGAAATTAGATAACTCCAAAATAGCATTATGCATATATGCTCATATACACAGATACATATTTTGTATCTATGTGTGTGTGTGTGCATGTGCACGCATTCACATGCACTTGTGAGTGAATTCAAATCTTGTGACAACTATTTTGGTTGGCTGCGTAGTTCCTACATCCCTACCAATTTCATCCACATCCCTTTCTGTCATCGTCTATATGCACACACTTAAACATTTGCATGAATGCACACAAGTGTTCATACACACACCAGCATATGATGCCAAGATTTGAGGATAAAAATTGCAAAGGAAGTAAAATAATCCAATTTTTTGTGATGATTATAATCAAGTGGATATCAATGACTGATCAACAAAGAAATGCACCTAGCTAAATGTATAAACCAGACGACAAACAAACAGTGCACAGCTTTTAGTCATTAAAGAAAGCTTTTAATTTAATTTGAAAAATTAAGTAGCCAGAAAAGCATGTTTCAAGATCATTAAATTATAAGATGATAAACTAGCAAAATATATTAACCACACACTACCGCACATTTTAGAATTGTCATTCATTGTGCCACTCTATGAAAGAAAGATCGTGGCACTAAACCTAGCAACAAACAGCTATTCAAGTACTTACACATTCTAGTTCTATATACGATATCTAAGTGCCTCTATGGAATATAATAGCTTCCTCCAACTGAATGTGATTTGTGAATATTCATCATGCTAGCTGTTGCACGTATTCTGTGGAAGATGCAACCTGAATGCTCATTTGTATATTATCACATGCCACCATCTCTTTTCTGATGTCATTAATAAATTTTACTAGCCTATCTGGGAAAATAGATAAAAAGCAAATACCGGATAAGCGGAGGCAGTAAAAAACTCGGGCTGCTAGTGTGAAGACGCATAATTGAGTCTACATGCAACCACCTTGGGGAAAAATGCAAAGGTTGGGCATGTGGCAAATCACCCCTCTTAGGGACCTACTTTGGCAGGTCCTATACTAGTTTACAGCACCGTCTGTCCTTTTTTGGGAGAATAAAAATAACTTCACTACAGAATCCTCAAATATTGTCAGTCACAGAGGCATATCTAACAATGCTAACAACTAAAATGCTTAGGTTGGGGTATTCTGATCATCATGGCAAAATTTTGGTTGAAACTTTATCCTAGTGCTTGTGTCCGATGTCACTGCAAAAGTGAAGCAACATGAACAATACCATGTAACCTGCTTGCTTTTGTTTTCTTTCCATTTTTTGCCCTTTAATGTTATGTTATAAGATTTGAGTAAACAAGATTATCTCCTTTTTCTTTCTCATTAATTGTCCTCTTCTTTTAGAAAGGCAAACCCACTAGCTGGAAGTTATCATTCATCACAATATAGGAGTTAATATATTTTATGGTCCTGGGAGCCTGACATCAAGCCAACATGCTCCACATATCTTCATCAGTATTACTCAGCATTGCCACAACCATAAACAAGAGGCCTTTACAGCAAGCCTACTATGCCTTTCCAGCCTATTGTAAGCATTGCCGTTATTTAAATTGTGTACTTTCAAATCCTTCCCTTTCAACTCAATTCATGCCCTCTTTGGTCCTTGCTTCAACTAGAGTTTCCATCTGCATAATCTCCCATATCATCAATTGCATCTCTGCTCCTAATATAACATGCCCAAACCATTTCATTTCCCTTTTTAATAGGGAAGATAACTTAGATTGAAGAAAGGAAAGACTAAAGAGGTATACATGATATCATAAAGAAAAGCTAGCACATTATAATAAAGAAAGGAAATAGAACACAAGATCAAATTTAATTTTGAATAGAATACGGATTCTTAATTTTCATATAAAATATTTCTAAATGGTTAAAAAGACATTTCTAAGTTCATTAGATAATTACATATAACAACCTTTAATCAAACATATTCTTTCAATTCCACTATTATTTGCAACATTATTTAAGTATCTTGTGGAATCCCATATGGGACTAGAAATTGAGAAAGACAGAAAGGATTTGCTCTCATAAAAGAGGTATAAAGACCAAAATATGTCAAGCTTACTTTTGTGCACAACAATCTCAATGTGACAACAAAAAGTCTTTTAGATTACACAAGTTAATGTAAAGTTACACTTCATTCACCATTTTATGTGCCAAACCATGGTGTTCACTGAGTGAGTAAGATCAATACATATTTCCCATTTTATTCTTTTATTTACTCATATAGGTATAACAAAGAAATTGAACTAACAGCAGGTCAAACCTCATGTATATGAACCATAGAGAAGGTTAGCAGACAATGGCAAGATATACCTTTGTTAGGCTTGCTTTCTTAGAATCATCAGCGATATTCATCAACATGATTCTAAAGCATTCTCCTTTCATATTGAATTCTTCATTGATCCAATCATTTGAGGGCACTTGAGCTGGTCTAGTTTGTTCAGCATGGGATGCTGCGATGCTAGTCAAGGGATCTTGTGCAGTAACCCCCATCAAAGATTTATTTCTGCAAATTGCCAAGGATAAATCTCCATGACAAGAATCCTTTCTTTGACCATATTCACAAACAGAATCCAGGTTGCTATCTAGCTGACCGCAGATATGATGACAACTCTTTACTCTTTTGGACTTCAATGAGGACGAGGAGGCTTCACAAATTCTCCTCTTCAAACCTCTTGCAGAGCAAGAGCAATACATGTCATCGGTGCCATCTACAGTCTCAGATACTCCTAAACCTGTGGTTTTATTGTCAGAATCTGCTCCATTCCAAGGAACCAATGCTGTGCAATCATGTATTAAATTACGATTTGGAGAACCTGCCAAAAATAATGGTTGGAACTGTTGCATTATAACAAAGCACAAAGCTCTGCCTATGAAACTGATAATTTTCAGTACAGCTTCTACGCATGTGAAGAATCTGAACATATTAAAGAAGTACATATGGGAAATAACTAGGCTCCTACCATCGATAATTTTACTGTCAGTTGAATCTCTGTTTCCCACCAGCACTTTTGATTTGGGTCCTTTGGGATTTTCAGCTTTGGTAGTGACCTTTGCAATATCATAGCATTCCTCGATACTTCCAAGGCCTTGAACGTTGAAATGAGATAATGATGAACTTACGGGAGGATTTAATGGGATGTGGAATTTTGAAGACTCAGAAGGATTAACTGGAACATTCACATCCTTATTGAGATGAGATACCATGAGGGTTGAGCCCCCAGGAAAGCATAATGCCCTTCGAATGTCTGCCTTGATTGGCAGCTTGCGAACTCTACCCTTAGTGTCAACCTCTGCTATTGATACAAAACCCTGCATTGAAGCTCACTTTCATGAAACTCAAAAATCAGAAATCAGAAGTGGTAAATTTAAGTTTCATTCAAAGCTGACTCTTCATTCCGTTAGAAAACACGATCCATGAAAATACTTCTTCAGTGCAAAATCTTGATGACCAAATGGTATTTTCTCAATATCAGAAATTTTCAAATGAAAATTCTTTCCAAAGTTCACACACAAAACAGACCATAAGAAACATCAGGCACAAAAAAAAAAGAACAATAACAACCGGGGAAAAAAACAAAAAACACCCTCACTCTGCTACAACCCTGTAGCAAGCTGTACCTGTTTAAGCCAAAATCCTTCAGATTCCTTATCTCCCCAGCAGAATATTGTGCAAATACCAACATTTTGCAGTCTCTGCCTCAATTCTACATACAAGAGGTGACCAATCCCCTGAAAGTTATCAACATTTTTCAATACACTTGGAGGGAGAAAACAAGCACTCTTTCCATGAATCAATCAACTGAAATGAAAGAGGATTAGACTATCAAGAAAAAGGATTTGTGTACAAAAAAGGATTTGTTTTGTACACTTAAAAAATTTTGCAAAAATATATAGCAAGACCAATCCCCCGAAAGTTACCAAAATTTTCCAATACATATGGGAGGGAGAGGAAAAACACTGTTTCCACAAATCAATCAACTGAAATGGATGAGGATTAGACTATCAAGAGAAAGGATTTGTTTTGTACACTTCAAAAAATGTGCAAAAATATATAGCAAGACCAAACTGAATTTGACAGTCATATAAAATTCAACCCAAAGGTATTCATCCTTCAAAGAAAAACTAGAATATCTATCGGACTTTGTCAGTTGAAAAGACTTCTCCATTTCTCCTGCTGTTCCAATATAGTGGTTTTGCCTAGTTTAATGTTTTCACTAAAATCATCTCACTATGTTATCAAGGTTTTGGATGACAGATTGATATCAAATGCAGTAATTCATTAGAAGAAACCTATGACTACAAAATGCAGGCATATATAAGATATTTGAAAAGATGACCATCAGAAGCTAAAAAGAATTTGAGGCAGAAAATATGGAGATGCATGCATGTTGCAATTGAAATGAAAATGTAAAGAATAAAAAGCATCTGTGTTGGGCCTTTTGGGTTAAAAAGGACGTTCCATTTCCATCCATTGTGCTATATGCATATCTTGCCTAGTCATGCAGTTGCACTGAAAGCATCACAGCTTAGTACTGGGTTATAGATAACATATTGACATAATTGTAATAGTCGTAGAAGTTTATTAGAATGTAGTAACTTCAGAAGAAAAGTTGGGCACAATAGGTAAACTCAGAAAAAAAGAACTGGAAAGAACTGGAAACACCAATTAACCTTGTGTTGGTATGTTGAACTGACAGCAGCAAGGGGAATCTCAGCATACTGTGTGTCAGCAGGGATTATTTGATAAGTCACCGCAGCTATAACCTGCAATTAAGCATAGAGAACCATGCATTATGTGGTTAGCCCAGAAGTGTTGTGTCTCATGTTATACATCTTTCAAAGTTTCACTCATGAAGGAAATAAGTAAATAAAACATACAATCTGGCTTCCAATTATTGTCCAAATAAAAAATTAGTGAGTAGTGGGCTAAGCTTTTTTTTACTGAAACCACACATACTTCCGTGTGTTGCAACCACTGGATCTAAGCACATTCATGATCTTTGATGAAAGAAACTTATGTAAAATGTACAAAAAATAGAGAGAGAGAGAGATAGAGAAGTGGTGACAGATAAGAGCATGCTCATCCTGAACCTCGTCTAGTATCAAAAAGTGTATACGGGTTTGGGTGCAGCACACCAGCCTGGAGAACGTAAAAGTTAATACATTTACAGATTGTGTAAAAATTCACCTGCAGATGCCCCTTTTGATGGTTTCACAGAGTGCACAGAAGTCAAAAAGCAAAAGTTCAAGATGCAGGTACAATAAAGCAAAGGGAACTGCCACGATTAACAAAAGAAAATAGTAATTTTCTTTCAACAAATTAAAATGATATGCATCATAGCAACATAAAACTTACGCCTTGAAATCCTTCAATGGAATTGGATTTTAAAAGCAATGTGCAATATTTCCTGCATATGAGGGGAGAAAAAGAATGTCAAAACAACCAATAGTTACATAACCATGACAATTATAACCAGTGTTTAACTTATCATTCCATTACATCCTAAAGCTTCTCAAGAACCATTCCAATTTTTTTCCTAAATATTTGAACTCACAAGAAGCATTAATCTCCATGGCTCACATATGAAGAGAAAAAACAAGTTAACTAACAGCATCAGAATGATTTGCACGCATAATAAGGAAACAAGGAAAACTGTTCCATAGTCCATACCCATTTGATACACATTTTTCAATGAACAAAGATTCCTTCCCAGTATTTGCGGCAAAGTTCATTGTGGGCAATTCTTTCATGTAGATGTTTATTGCTTCCTGCATGTCCATTTAGCAAATGCTTATAATCAGTGTAGTTAACAGGAACAACTACTTAATTGGCAGCATGCTAAAGCCAGAATAGTTGGACTAAAAGAGTATAAAAAAAAAAAAAAGAGAGTGATTCACCTGAAGCAGAATTTTGCTATCTGTATCTTTAGGATTAATGAGCAAGAATGAGCAATCCCCAATAAAGGAATCACCCTCTCCTCCCACTGGATACAAAAAGAATTTAAATGTATTTACACAAATACTCCAAATGGAAAACTAAAATATCAAGAGCCAACTAAAACTGCAAACCTGAAAGACAACAAAAAACGAATAATCAAGTAAATGAACAATAACTACTAATAATACATACCTTTTTCTCTAGATCTTGGACGAAGAAGACCATTATTGCACTTCCGAGTCGAATATTTCCTTAAATCGTTTACTGCCCAGAATATATTAAAAGAGAGAGAAAGAGAGAGCATTTTAAAAACCAAATAAACCCATGATTTTGCTCAATACAGACGCTGCTGAACAGAGGAAATAGATAAATCAGAACCTGAAATTTTGACGTTTGCAGCGCTAGAAACCGAAATTTGAAGATTATTTCGATTTGATCGGGAGACGAAGTTGTTTCCTTCCACCTCGACTTCGCAATTCCCTACAAAACAGTACACGCTGCAATAAACCAAAGAGTAATGGAGATGATGATTTAGGTTTTTGAGGAACCAAGCTTTGGGATCTAGATATGTTAGAGTTTCCTTTGCAGGGTTTACCGATCGAAATGGGTAAGGAAGACGAAGACCTCCTGCTTCCCGCCATGGCCGATGTGATTCAACTTGAAAGGTAGATGGAGCTTTTAAATGAGAGGGAACCGAAGCGGGGCTTCTCTTTATAAAGTAAATAAACAAATAAATGATTGCACAGACCGGTCACCGTCCTTCGCGTTTAGACCAACGTCACCAACTACAAATATTTCTTCTCACTTCGTCAAAATAACACTGACCTCCCTTTCTTCCCTTTTTTTTTTTTAACTTGTGAGGGGTATAGGAGGTTAGTGGATCAAAATAACATTCAAAATGATAACAAAAAATTAATAATTAATGGTAGAAGGAATTGTTGTTAAAATAACATGTTTTTTTTTAGAAGTTTAAATGGTATTTAAAATCTTCAAATTTAAGGATTGTTGTAACGCCCCGGATTCGAGTCACGAAATAACACCGTAACTCATCCCCGGAGGTTAATTTAAAACACAGGATCGCAATATCAGAGTGAAGGAAAAACATGAATACAATCATAGCTATATAACAGAGTGCGCTAAAATATTCCCAAACTAAAATAAAACTCACATGTCCAAGTAACTACTCGCAAGTATCGAGCTCTCCGAGAGTATCTGAAAACAAAACGAAAGCAAGGGGTGAGATACGAATATCCCAGTGAGCAGCACATGCATGCACAAATACATTTAGTTCAGTTCTAAAACATGCCACGATTACAAACCATATACAACGATGATAACACGTATAACCCAACAAAACTTCAACGATCCAATTTACATCCGTGAGGAAAACCATCGTATAAACCAAGCAGTAAAGACGATATCAATCATGCATATAGCCGTAAAGGCACGTATAACCAGGTAGCAACATATCGAAGAAAACATAGTTCAACAACTCAAAAGATATAACTCGGGTCCCAACCTGTATCAACAACAAAGTCACATCATAACCAATGCCCACGCCTCCCAATGTATATCCGGCCTACTCAAGGTTTCGGATATTGAAATGACAGCGTTATCCAATGCCGACCTACTTCGGGTATCGGCATTGACAACACCATACCACTCAGGGTCATGATGCTGTTCTACACTGACGGAAAAGATACTAATACCAGATAACCGATAAACCACATTTAGTGAATCATAAATACCAATAAACAAGCGGATAAAACATATGGTGCCAAATAAACAAATCCCCACAGTGGTCAATGTCATGTAGTTGCTTAGATTGGTTAATCAACATGCCAGAGCGACATCCACACCTTCATGTACACAATTCCGGCCTACTCAGAGTATCAGACACTCTGAAATGACGGCCTACTCAGGGTATCGTCATCCAATGCCGGCCTACTCCGGGTATCGGCATCGACAACCAGGCCTACTCAGGGTTTCTGGCTGCTTTACACTGGTCGTGGCAACACTCCATGGTCATGCCATTACACCAATAAAACAAAATACATCACATTACTAAGCTTAGACTCTGGATCCAGGACAAGCTAAACCAAAACCGATAAATCACCAATTAAAACTCCGCATTCAGTACACACATCACAAGTTGTTCCAGCCAGAACATCAACTCACACAAGTGTTCCAACCAGAACATCAACTCACGCAAGTGTTCCAACCAGAACAGTAATTCTTTACAAGTGTTCCAACCAGAACATCATCTCACAAGTGTTCCAACCAGAACAATAATTCCTCACAAGAAAACAAGTAAATAATCTTTGCAACATAATTCAAAACTTGCCATCAAAAAAACAGGGTTTAATAAAATCTCAATCAAGTACAGTATTTAACCAAAAGAACTAAAAGTAATTTTCCAGTGTTGGGTATCCAGAACATCACCTAAAATGTTGCCCTACATTTACCTTGGAAGCTCTTAAGAAATTCTAGAATCTATCTTCAATGTTCTCATAAGTAATTTTGTCTCTAAAGTCCTAAACAAGTAATTTGTTAAGTGATCGAAAACCCCCTAGCATCAAAATCCACATTTGTTTGCTCAATTATGCAATTCATTAAGAAAATGGACTATGCGCTCACCTCCTGAAGTAAGCGCGAGGTGGGCGGATAGTTCATGCCCTAAAAATTGGGTATGCGCCTACTCAATAGTAAGTGGGCGCGAGAAGGGCGTGAAGTAGGCGCGAGAAGGGCGCATCGAATTTGAGTGAGCGCGAGCTCGGCGCCAAGTGAGCGCGAGCTCGGCGGATAGTAAGTTTTATCCCTTGCGCCCACTACCGAAGTGAGCGCCAAGTGGGCGGCAAGTGGGCGGATACCCCCTGTGTTTTTCGGTTCTCTGTTAAATCCAAATCTTCAACTCTGGCCGAAATTTTTCAGTCTGTAACCACTCCTCTAGTCTCCTAATACCCCCAGAACACATTCAAACCTATTTTGAAATTAATCTAATACACTTTTCATTTATCCCCAATTTGCTATACCGAAAATCCTTCGGACTATCTCCGCCCAGAAACCCAATGAATAACTCATTCCACAACCATATGCATTCGAATTAAAAACTACAAATAACACAAAACCAGGTTTTAAAAAAGTGCCACTCACCTTATATGCTTCCAAGTCTCGGCAACAGCAACCCCGAAGAGAAAATCCCCAAATCAGCAGTTCGGCCGACTGCTTGCTATGGTCGAACAGAGGTTCCCTGAAGGAAGAAAAACCCTTCCGAACTTCTTGTAACAATTACCTACCGGCAATAAGTCTTCCCCAGCTCGTCTCTCCCACAGAACTTCCCCAACTCCTTTCTCTCGAAGAACCCTAAACAAACACCGCGGCCGCCAAACCTCTCAGTAGAGTATACTAGAGCAAAAACCCAAAACCTAATTTCTTAAGGTATTTATATCTTCCGCAAATACGCTTGCCGCTCGACGAACTTTAAACTCTGATCTGGTGTGTGTTTGCCCACCAAAACTCCTACATCCACACACCTTATTAGTTTAAATATTTATGATTATTAATTTTTTTTCCATAAATCCTGAAAATAATCGGGGTTTTACAAGTTCTCCACTAATTAAATAAGTTTTAAAAACATAAAATCTAAATTTTAATGTTATTAAAATTAGGGATTTTACAATTGTATCCCTATATATATATCTATACTATTAATAAAGGGAAGAGGGGGGAATATTCCCCCTAGATTCTGGCCTCACTTTTTTTTTTCCCCAAATATTACCATCCCAACATATAACCACGACAACCACCTTTTTTTAAAATTGAAACACTAATGTTTCTGACCCTACGTGCAATTCTGCATGTGCACCCTACTAGTATATATATATAAGGACTCAAAGCAAGGACACACCTCACTATCTTCTATAAATGGGAAAAGACTTACTGTATCTTATAAAAATATGTCATAACAAGTTACTGTAAACTATTTTTTTAAAAAGATTGAAATTTTTACACTCTTCAAGGCAAGCCTCCTTCTTGTAAGTTTAGCATAGATTTATCTCCCCTTTTTATCAAGTTATACCTAAAGATTTTAATCAATTTTGTTTGACTTTATGCTAAATGAATCTATTTTAATTTCATAAAATTAATTTCCTACATAAATTTCATTGTTTATCTTAAAAAAATTTATAATATAGGAATAAATTAATAATTCAATTGATACAAAGGCCAAAGTGAGAAAATATTAAAAATGTCTACTAAGTTAAAGTATCATTCCTAAACTAGTGACTTAGATAAAATGAATTAAAATTAATGGTATTCAACATATTAACTTAGAAAAAAAAAACCTAATATTCACCCTTTAAATGGAAGGTAAATAGGGGATCAATTATAGTTTCAAAACATATGGAGAAGTATTTATAATTTCAATAAACTTTTTTTTTTTTGGTAATAATATAATTTCAATAAACTTTTTTTTTTTTTGAAAAGAAGATGATCATTATATTAATAGGGGACAAAACGAGGTAGAGCTCTACCCCAACAGTCATACAATACTAAGTTAGCAAGCTCCACAGGGACCCGCTTAACCCAATAACAGGGGAAGCGGTCAAGAGCAAAATTGGCCAGCCCATCTGCTACAGTATTGGCTTCCCGATAAACTTTGGAAAACCGAATAGAAACGAATAAAGAGCACAAAATTCGAGCTTCATCAAGAACATGATCAATCTTCCAAATCTTCATATTGGGGTTCAATAAGCAGCTGATGATGACTTGAGAATCGCTCTCGAGAATTATTCTTTGAGCATTGATAGCCAAGGCACATTTGAGCCCTTCCACCACGGCCAAAGCCTCAGTATGCAGAGCATTGGCACACCCTATTGTATGGGCCAAAGCGCCTAGGACCTGACCACCACCATCTCTAATAATTACTCCAATCGCTGCCTGGCCAGGTGCACCCCTGGCAGCTCCATCAACATTTACCTTTAGCCATTCTGCACTGGGTTTCTGCCATTGAATGAAAACTTCCTTGCCTTTCTTGCACAAGTGACTTTTAGTCATTAAGGATTTTGAATCCTCCTGTAGAGAGTAAAATAACGATGATGCAAAGGTAATGGAAGGTCTGATATTTTCAAAAACCAGCTTATTTCGGGAGAGCCATAAAACCCAGCATAAATTAGCCCATGCAGCCAACTGTTCCCCATTAGCATCCAACTTCATCAAATAATTAAACATCCATTCCTTTGTACTCGTAATCAACCCTTCGTTCGGAATCCTGCCCCCCATGCAGCCAAACCAAAGGGCCCTCAAAAACTCACATTTGAAGAAGAGATGAAAGGAGGAATCTTGTTCCTTGGAACAAAGGGCACAATTTTCAACAGGTGAGCCGAGTCTAGAATGCAATATCTCGTTGGTGATGTTCCCATTTAGAAGCATTTTCCAAATAAACAGTCGTATCTTCTGGGGGGTGGGAATGTGCCATAGCTTAAGCCAGCTTTTTTCTTCATCTCCATGTCCTAAGGCCCCAACAATAATATTGTAAGATGAAGATACTGAGAAACTGCCGGAGCTCGTGCCTTCCCATAGGAGCCTATCTGTTGTTGAGTACTTACTAATGGGAATGGAACAAATTTGCTCAACCATATGAGCAGGCCATAACGAGTGAAGGACATCACGCTTCCATTCTCTTTGGTTCTGATCAATGAGCTCAGCAACCCGCATATTCTGGTTTGCATTAGATGAAAGGAGGTTTATGTGGTATACTCTTTCAAGTAATAAAAGAAGAAAGAGGGTTGTTTTGGTTATTCCAAAAGAACACTCTTGTGGAACCCCCTCGAAGCCTCCCAAAACCCTTTGATCCGACACGTTTCGCTTCTAGGGTAAGGGACCCGACACGTTTCTTCCCTCCCACCGATTCATACTGACTCACCACTTCCGCTTCTTACGCAGTTACGCTTATAAATTCGCTCACAGAGAAAGTTTCACAGATCATATTTCGAAGCGTTGTTCTCGCTCCGCATTTGATATTTTCAAATGGATTGGAGGTTGATGGGAATAGACTCGCAGCTGATGACGACTCTGGAGCAGATGCTGGAGATCTCCGACGAGACCGAGAAGCCGACGTTCCACGCTCCGAGCCGGGCTTTCGTTCGCGATAACAAGGCGATGGCTTCGACTCCAGCGGACGTGAAAGAAGACCGGAATTCTATCGTGTACATCATAGACATGCCAGGGATCAGGCCCGAAGATATCAAGGTTCAGGTGGAGGAGGGGAATGTGCTTACAGTGAGCGGTGAGCGCAGGAGGGACAAGGAGAAGGAGAAAGAAGGAATGAAGTACGTAAAGATGGAGCGACGGATGGGAAAGTTTATGAGGGAGTTCAATCTCCCTGACAACGCAAATCTTGACACCATCTCCGCTGTTTCTCGGGATGGTGTGCTCACTGTCACCGTCGAGAAGAAGCCTCCGCCGGAAGCAAAGAAGCCCGTGTCCGTCGAGGTCAAGGTTGCTCAGTAAAAAAGGCTTTAGTTAGTTCTGCTACAAAGACCTTTTGCAGAGGGGATGGCCTGAAAAGCTCTCTCTCTCTTTCTTTCTTTGTATCACTCAGTCGTTTTGCTCCCTGTTTCCTGTAGTAATACGGTGTTTCTTCCCTAATTCCTAATTAAGAGTATGAATGAGAACCTAAATATTATAGAAAGAGATGGATAATTTCTAGAGTCTTAACGTGTTTCTTAAGGATGTTTAAATCATGGTTTTAATTATGTTTTGCAGTGGAGCTTGTTGAGGCTGTGTCACCCAGATAAGGTGCAAAAATGGCTCTCATAAATTTTAAATGTTAATGACAAAACTAACATACATTGTCCTTGAATTCTTTTTTGAGTGGGGGCAGTGCTTGCTTCTTGGCGTACCCCCTTCAAAGTAAGATCATCTTTTCAAGATTGGCTAAGCAGCAGGCTTATATAGTTTCTGTACCATCGTCCTGTATTCTGCAAAAACAACACAAAGAGGGGAAATATTCAGATATGGTTCATTGAGAGAGAGAGAGGGAGGGAGGGAGGGAGATATTGATCTGTACCATCTTGATTGCTCCAAAGTGCAGCTGCTTGGGTATTAAGAGGTGAGCTTGTATTTGGTTCTGAGTAAACACAATCAGGACACAAATGAAACTTTGATTATTCAAATGGTATTAAGTGGAAATCTAAACATAACAAACAGAAAGGGAAAATAACATGTTACCTCCAAGTAGACTCTGAATGGAGAGCAGTATAGTTCTCACATCATATGCAGATGACCATTTATCCTACAATCCAAAGGAGATGCAATTAATGAAAAAATAATAATTTCCAAACCATAGAAGCAATCACTATAATGAAAATACAGTGAATTTATTTATATTTATTTCAAATGAGTTGACTGAGAGGATGCCATAAGAGAAGTTCATAAGCATCTGTAATGGGTGAAAGAGAACATGGAAATTCAATATTACCTGAAGTATGTCCAAGCAAATGTTGCCATAGACATCAACATTGGGGTGGAAGCAACTGGTCTCGAATTTCACCTTGGGAGGCTTGAAGGGATAATCTGTGGGGAAGGATAGGGAGAGCTTGTACTCTGTTCCTTCAAACACAGTATCCTTGCTTCCAGTAATGGTGCCTTTCCATGAGAATATGTTGTCTTCCTCAGGGAAAGCAGATATTCCAGGATCCCCACTCATCTACATATTTAATAAAAGGATGGAAATAGATTACACATGATTGTTTGCAGAAAACTCAGAAATTTTCAAAAAAAGAAAATAAAAGAAACTTAATCTAGGAATAAAGGAGGGGATCTTTACCATTAGGGCCATCAGCTCGGATTGCAATCTGCTTCAATACAAAAGTAAGAAAAGATTATAGTCACTTAAATCAGATATCGGACAATTCACACTACTAAGATTGAAAAAAAAAACAATTGAAGCAAATCAATTTGAAAAATTTAAGAAAGAAGAAAGATCCAGTTCAAGAAAGATGTTCTTAAAGGAACATATCGGTAATCAAAAAAGAGATTAATTAGGTTTCTTTGCTGTTTGATGTTGGGGTTCAAGATTTCCAGCAAATGCCAAGAAAAATCCAGATCTTTTTAGAACGGAGAGACCCAAAAAAAGAAGCAGAATCCAAATTGAAGTGTAACAGACAAGATCTAAAACACTGCAAGAAGGGAACTGGCTGAATTGAGATCCAGAAGAATGAATCTAGTACATACATGGTCTGGGTTAGAAAGATGGAGTATAGAGGACTGGAAAACAAACCAGAAAGATTAATCGGAAACGCAAAACAGGTTGATCTAAGAAATCTCACAGGAAACAATTAGGTATTTAACGCACCGCTTTAGAACGGACCGGGAATCTACACTCTTGGCAGCAGGAAGAGGCTGCTTTGGGGATGTAATTGCAGGAGCGATCGCCGGCGTGTTGTCTTGGTACCCATGAGTTTCGGAGTATCCGTTAATGGTAGTCATCTTTGATTTCTTTCCAATTTAGACAGAGAAAACTCTGAAACGGATGACAGCAAGAGCACAAAAATCGCGAAAGAACTACCAGAGATTTTAAGAACACGAGAGAGAAAAGAAGAAGAAGAAGAGAATGATGGGATCTTCTCTTCCTCTGATAATGTTAAAAAGAAAAGATAGAAGTCATAGAACACAGACGAAGAACGCGAGAACAAGAGAGACGAGACGAGGAGGCGTGAGGTTTTGTATTAAAAAAGCTCATCGGAATTGGAACGTACAGGAACGTTTTGACCTGGACGGTCTAGATTGCTTTCATACCAACGGCTAGTTTTAAGAATTTGAACGTTAAAAGGGTTTGAGGGATCTTTTTTTGACTTGTGCTTTTTCTCTGAGTCAAATTTTTTCTAGCATTAATTATTTACCCTTTTGATTTATGAAAAGGGTCACAATCTCATTTACCGACCACAAAGTGACCCTAAAATTCAATTATTATTCAAAAGTAATCTTTTCTTACAAATAAGATTTTTTATGGACTGCGTTTTTAAATACCGGCAACAAGTGACTTTTTCTTAATTTTCATTTTCTAACTCCTGATAAGATATCACACCGAAACACCCCAAACCCATCTGGAACCTATTGGGCTTTGTTTTCATTGGACCCCCAACATTATCTGTCTTTTGCCCTAATTTCTCCCTCTATTCGGGTTTCAGGCTTTCAGCATTTATCGATTTACTCTTCTTTCTTTCTTTTTCTTCTTTCGAAAATTAACTCCTTATGCAGTAACCTTTCTTGCAATTTTGTTTCAGAAACTTGCAGTTTCAAATCAATTCGTCAAAGTCGCTTGTAATAGGTACTGTAAGTTTCAGTTCTTGACTATCACTGTTTTGTTTTTCTTTTCGTTACTTTGGAACCATTTGATATCGTGTTGATAGTGTTTCTTTTCTTAAGCAGCAGAAATCGTTTTTCGGGTTATGTATGTCATTTATATTTTTGGACATTTACTTCAAATACTGCCATGTTAGAAACGTGATCAGGAATTGAGAAACGATTATTGAGAAAAGCCTGCAAATCCATCTTATTGTCTATATTTAGTAGGTGATACTGCGAAATTCAATCTGAAACCGTGATTTATGATTCGTGTCTAATATATCTATATATTTTTTTATTCCTTCAAGTTAACATTGTCAATAATCTTGAAGTGGGTTTGTGTTACTTTTGGATTGTTTCTTGCAGTGGCAATGTTTGGTATTTCTGATCTTGAAACATATTTTTGAATTCTCTTCTGCAATTCAATGATTGGTATTTCGGATCTTGGCATATATATTGGATTCTTTCTTACAACGGCAATGTTTGGTATTTCTGATAGCAATTTTTTGTGCAACATATTGGCTAAATTTATTCGAGTTTCTCTTCTTCAGATGTTGTTACAGTGTTATTCCATCGACATATATATGTTTTAAAGTCATAAGAAGTATTCTATAATAAGTTAATCAATTACTGTCTTCTAATTTGATGTGCCCACATTGCATGCCAAATTCAACTTATTTCCTTATTTATTGTCTCAATCCTTCCAAGAAAGCTTGAAATACATGGCTGACTCAGACTGTGTAAGCACACTTCTTAAATTTCTTCTTATTGAAAATATTAACTCATTTTCGATGACTGATACTTTTACTGATGTTAGGTCCTGTCTTTACAAATCCCTTGAAGCTAACTTGCTGGTATGAACTGTCCCTTTCATATGGTGTGATAGATGTCTCTGCGATCTACACCGTGACGGAGATTATGGAAGTCTTGACATGTTATACGCCACCTTCTTCTCTTCCTCGTACTTCTATTAAATCAAAGAAATTTCCAGCAAATGCCATAAATTGTTTGGTTGTTAATGGTAAGCAACATTCTTTCATTCTTTGCCTTTATAGCTTTATGACCTTCTGTAAAAATTGTTTGGTTGTTAATGGTAAGCAACGTTCTTTTGTTCTTTGTCTTTTTAGCTTTATGACCTTATTTTATAGTAGTTCCATGTCATAGTTTCTCTAGTAAAATGATGTTTATGTAGCTTTTTTCTCTTTATTTCGTGTACAGTTGTTCCTAGAAGAGTATTTGGTATTCCAAGAAAGTATGCTGGTGTCACTGTGGACCATTGTCACCAAATAATGGAATCCAGTAAACCACATCACAGTGTTACATACCAACACCAGAGCAAGCTTTGTAGAAATTTTGTTGTAAAATGTGGACTTGCTGGAACCGGAAATCCTCATGTAACCTACCCATTAGCAGGTATCCCTGAAACCTGATTTTTTTTTTTATGGATCATTTTAATTCTTTATAGTATTAATCTCTTATTTTTGTCTGTTCCAAACTGCAGATGTTCGTTGGGGCTCAAAAGTTAGAGGAATTTGTTTTTATGCTGTAACAGCTGTTGTGGCTGTTTTTCTGTTTATGCTAATGCTTGTTGTGCATCCGTTTGTTCTCCTATTTGATCAATACCGAAGAAAAGCCCATCACCTTATTGCAAAGCTTTGGGCAACTTTAGCAGTTTCGCCGTTCTTTAAGGTTGAGTTTAAGGGACTACAGAATCTGCCTGCATCAGACACGGCTGCTGTATACGTTTCAAACCATCAAAGCTTTTTAGATATCTATACTTTTCTAATGCTCGGAAGAAGCTTCAAATTCATTAGCAAAACTGCGATTTTCGTCTTTCCTGTTATTGGATGGGCAATGCTCCTTATGGGTATTATTCCTTTGAAACGCATGGACAGCAGAAGTCAACTGGTATTACTTGTCTTGTTGCCTTTTGACACTGGATTATTATTTTGAAATTCATTAGAAACAATTGGTAGGAAGAACTTCCCTCTGTCCACTCTCCCATTTAGATGATATTATGTCTTATTTTTAAGAATATAAAATTGAAAACTCTTCTTCCCTTTTCCTCTCACTTTAACTCAGGAATGTCTGAGGCGTTGCATGGATTTGGTGAGGAAGGGAGCATCTGTTTTCTTCTTTCCGGAGGGAACTCGAAGTAAAGATGGGAAGTTAGGTACTTTTAAGGTGAGAGCTTTGTTTGACCTCAAATTTCTATTTCTGTGTGTTTATATATGTTTGTTAATCATTTTTATGTCACAAAAGATGAAACAAACTTATGAACTCAATGTTAGAACTCCAGTGTAATTACAATATACAAGAACAATACACTTAACCATACTATTTTTTTTATCATATCATCTTCCAAATATTATATTTCCAATGGATTTAAGGTTGTAAACTGAGTTCCTTCAATTTACCTCCTTATTCACAATTGTGGTTATTAATACCATGTATCCGACGCTTCAAATCTGGTTTAACTTCTTTAGCTAAAACTTTTGGTTGATTGGGCTTTTACTTAGGTCTCCAAGTATTCAAAATTAGGAAGCCATCAAAGATGTTTAAGACTATTATTATCTTGTATGACTTTTTACATTACTAAATGTGGAATTATATTTTATATCATATATCAAATTTAAAACTGCTTTCCACAACCTCCAACACCAACCCCCAGCCACAAACCCCTTTTGTAACCCTTGTAATAAAAATCATTGTTAATGGTTGAAATGAGACTTTTTACGTGAGTATTGTAATTTTACCTTTTAAAGAACCATGTAGCCATGTATCCCATTGTTCAGCCTTTTATCAATACCTAATCCAGCACTATTCAGACATCCACAACTGGAATCTGTATTAAAGTCCATGGACATGGATTTGAGATCATGGTGCAAGGACAGGAAAGTGGATTGAATTCTTCTTTTAACAATAAGGAGGAAACACTAGGGTGGAAATCACATACTTTGTTGAGTGACACTTAAAAAAATTCAGCCTCCAAAGTTCTTGAAAGAAAAATAGGTTTGCACTAGCATAATTAGCATTGCTTCAATAGTAGTATTCTATGCATTTTTGGGTGCGCTTCCACTGAATACATCTAAGCTTTTCTTTCATCTCTGTTATTCCGTTCTGTTGCATTCCATAGACACTAAAGTTTGGACTTGGTTTGGTGTTTATCACATCTCATATTCCATTCTGAAATTGTCTACTCTTGCTTGTGGCTTGTAGAAAGGTGCATTCAGTGTTGCAGCAAAAACTGGAGTACCAGTGGTACCAATTACTGTTATGGGAACTGGCAATCTCATGCCTTCAGGAAGGGAGGGCATGTTGAATTGGGGATCCGTGGAAGTCATTATTCACAAACCTATAGAAGGAAGTAATGCAGAAATATTATGCAACGAAGCAAGAAATGCAATAGCAGATGCGCTTGTTTGTTAAAGCTGAGCAGATAGTAAAAGGTTTTGATAGATTTGTTTTGTTCCAATGCCATACCATGTGGTTAAAGAGAAATCCCAATTAGAAGGTACGAATTTACTGAACTTTCTTAGGCAGATCATCTAATGTTGCAGCAGTTTTGATGTAGTCAAAGAATTGTTAAAAGGGGAAAGGAGGAAAAGAAAATTAAAAAGAGAGAGATCTGAATCGTCCTTTTTCCCTCGTTCCTCCTTACGACCGTGCTTTTTCCCTTTTCAATCTAGAAACCAAAGATTGTCAATGTTTTTGGGGCGACCAATATGCCATAATGATTGGTATGTTGAAGCATTACATAAGAAGCAAGTGATTTGACATAGTTTAGGGATGTAAAATTGACATCTAGGGAGATGCTTGTTAGAAAGTGTAAAATGGTGTAACTTGAACTGACTATGGGAAAGCTGAAAAGGGGGCTTTGAAGATGCATAATCTGATTGAAGATATGGTTTTGTTTAGATTAGGATGGTGTCCCACGAGCTGGGATCAGCATATAGCCAGATGTTGATTTTGATTTGTAATTTCTCAACTGTTTGGTTCAACAATCCATGCATTTGTAGCCATCTGCGGATCTCACTTCCAGAAGCCTATAATAAAAGTGACATCATATGATCATCTTGGGGAAACGTTAAGAGAGTCTTGGATGAACCGTGTGAAGAGAACCATCTGAGCCATCTTTTACAAACAAGCCTGCAGTCTCAGTTGTATTGTTAAGAGGTTCGAGGTTCTCTGCGATCTATCCGTCAAGTATATATATCTTTTTGTGTCTCTATGTGTGTTTTTTTAACTGAGTAATGATAACATCTTTATTTTCTGTGAATGCTCTTCCTTTGGGTATTGATTTACCATTTCATGCATTTCCAAGTATTAAGAGTGGTCATGTTATTATAACATACAAAGACGACTGAGTTTTGAAAAGAGTAGATAACCTACTCAAGGCATTACAACACTTGAATTGGATAAAAGAGGCTTCAATTTTGAAAAAAGTGGGGTAATGCACATCAGCAGGGCCTTTTGGAGGAAATAGAATGTTATATGGGAGGAAATAGAATGTTATATGGGCAGTTACCGGTTAGTTATGATACTCTTGCATAGCAACTTGGTATTGGAGTAAATTTAATTAGAGGGCGTTCTGGGTATAAAATGTAAAAATAGCTATTGGCTTTATATAATAGTATAAATATATATAGGTATATATATAATTCCAGTGTCTGAACTGAAAGGTGCCCTAATGAATAAGATTAAAAGAATCCATCTTCATCACAATCAACATTAGTAACAGATAAACACAACCTATAAAGGTTTCCATATGAACTCTGTTCCTCATTTCAACTCAGGTCCGCATCTTTTTGCTGCTGGGTATCACTTTAAATCCGCATTTTCGTACATCCTCTTCCAATGATTCAAAATATATATATTAAAGAAAAAAAAAGTGACGCGTGAATGTAAAACATGATTCAGTCCATTTTAGGCCGAATCTGGCAACTAGAAATGGCCAGTTCAAACATGCTTTGTGCATCATTTGTGCAACAACAGTAGGAGCTGGGTTTGCTGCGCTTCAGCCGTTCGAAAGAGTGATACAGGTAACCCTGCCAGAATGAAGAACGAGTGATCAAACATTTGATAAAAGAACGTGTGTACCAAGTGTGGTGTGATTATTAGCAAACTTTAACTTCCTAATAAAGAGATTGAAATTCTTATAAGAAAGAATTTCCAACTAACCATAGGATGACTAATAGGTAACCCCCAACTCACATAACAATTAGTGAGCCAAGTAATAGGTGACTGTTTTACATGATTTGGGGAGCACTCGAGTTGGCTTCCTGCAGTGGACTTCAAGGGATATGAACTGGGTGATGAGATCTTCTGAAAACAAAATGCAATAGGAACACCATTGAATCTCTCCAGCATCGCCAATTTTTCAAACAGAATGAATTGAAAAACACGGTGGACTTACTCAAGGTCATGAGGTTTTTAAGGTTGACAAGGCTTCCTTCGTTGTAGCTGATATAACAGCATCTGATGCGTTTGGCAAGTAGTAATATTTTCCTGCCAAATGATATTGTCAAAAATAATATAGGTTTTCAGTTTACAAAGCTGTAGGCAGAGCATGTTGAGGATTCCTTTGCAAACTGAATGATAATGTGGATGTGTAAGTGAACAAACCTTGAGCAATTCTTGCAATTTCCTTGGCAAAACCTGTTGAGACAAACTTGTTTTCTGTGTCAATGACAAGAAGAGACATCCCTGCTTTGTATATTTTTCCAGCCACTTCCAGAATCTCATCCTTCATCAAGCACAAGCAGATTATTACAAGAACTTCTACAGTAAAAATAAAAAAGAAGCTTAGTTCATTGTAGTTACTGTTCACCTTCAACTCTTGTGCAGATGGTCTCGGGGCATCAGGAGCCATGGCTTCAGGATCAGTAGACCTTTTCAGTGATATGTTTGCTCTGCCGTCAGTTATTGCAACTATCATTATGCGTCCAACATCACCACTTTTCTCTGCATTTAGCCCAACCCTGACAGCCTGCAAGTTTGAAACTAAAAAAGAAGGCTTAGGCTTAGGACTTATGATGAAGGAACATGAAAAGAACTGTAAAATTTTCAGGTTTTATTTGAACCAATACCGTCATGAGACCGTGAGCTAAAGGAGAACCTCCACCACATGGAAGTCGCTCAAGACGTTTTCTTGCCATTGAAATTGACCTGGAAGGAGGTAGCAGAACCTCTGCAGCATCTCCACGAAAAGGAATAATAGAAACCTGTTGTATTGCATTATAAATAACCAAAATTAGATTGGGGGAAGAGAGAGAGAGAACAGGTTCACATTTGAATTCTGGATAATATACAAAGATCATTTAGAATTTTTCATGTCAATCTTAATGAAGGCGACCCCAAAAAAAAAAAAAAAAAAAAAGAGGACTAGTTTGCAGAAATAATTATGGGAATCTAGAAAAGCTCTTCAATTGGTCATTGAATACTTAAATCTTAATCGGATTAAATCTTAATCGGACATTATAAATCAATGCACTGTAGACACTGTTGAAAGTTGAAACATGGCCCAAACTTTTTCCAATGGAGACAAGCAAAACATGAATCATTGTTCAATCATTCTGGGAATGCCATGAAAACCATGATTTTCAACATTGACATGTCCTAAAACAAATCTGGAACATTCTTCAATTGGTCATTGAATAATTAAATCTTAATTGGACATTATAAAGCAATGCACTGTAGACCCTGTTGAAAGTTGAAACATGGCCCAAACTTTTTCCAATGTAGACAAGCAAAACACGAATCATTGTTCAGTCATTCTGGGAGATGCCAAGAAAACCATGACTTTCAACATTGACATGTACTACAATATATAAAGTGATATGACCTGGTGTCCATGTAAATCAGTGGTATTAACTTATATTTATGTTCTTTTGGGGAGTATGTTTTGATGTTGACTGATGTATCAGGACATTGGTGATATATCAGCTGTTGAGCAACATATTCCCCTTGCCAACTTATGATAGATATTTTAAGAGATCAAATAGGGGAAATTTAAACAGCTTATCCTGTGCAAGGCATATCTCCATCGACAATGCTTAAAACCTCAAATTTTTTTATATACACTTAGAATCTATTTCAAAACCACCTGTTTTGTGAATTTTTTCACTCTACTTAAATTTATTAGTAGAGATTTGACGAGATTTGATACGATGAAATATGGCCTTGAGTTGCAATGAAATAGATGGCCATTCTGGATCTATATTTATCAAGTGTAAAAGAAGCTATTGCCACAAAAAATTTTAGGGCAGATTGCAGGATTTACGAACAGCAAGAAGATGCTCAAGCATCAAATTCACCTGATCTCTACTAGTATAACTCTCTGCCAGTAGTTGAAGTGCTGCACCTTTTGCATTCTGCATTCGGTTCAATGCCATACTTCCACTAGCATCTACCACAAATATTACCTGCCATAAACAACATATTAGAAAACTAAATAACTTAAAAGCAAACTTTTTACAATATGCTTAAATTGGCATCTAAAAATTCTTGGGAGCATTTTCCATATTTTTTTTTCTCTCTCTAGTGAGAACTGAGAACTATAGAATTAACCAAATGCCATATGTAGGGATAGAAGACACCATCAAATTGAGAAATGCATTCAGTGCTCTGCGAGAAACAAAGTATGAAAAAGCAATGATGCCGCTAAGAACCTAAAGACTTTAATCTAGTGATCCAAGCTAGATATTGTTTACTTGTCATGAAAGAGATCCAAAGTTCCAGGATTTCACTTCAGTTTTGAGAATTATTGGTAAGTACAATATTTTGATATTTCCAATTTCAACTATAAACTTGTAAAACCTGCCATCCACTCCATTTCCTACTATGTCATTTGATCAAGATGAAGCTTTTGCTATAGGAACATGACTGATTATATTTGATGATCACTCATTTGGAATTTTAAGCCAGTTGAGCGAAGCAGGTCTTTACCGGTGGATGAAAGGTTGTCAGAATTCACAGTTACTTTCGCCTGCAAATCTAATTCTAGAGCTCTATCTCTTGATGAATCAAATATCATGAAGTACCTTTACTTTATGAATTGCGGATTAAGGGAAACTATTAAAAAACCATCTCCTGGGCTTCAGAGCATAAGGAAAGATTTTTGGAAATTATCACGTGAAGGAGATCAGACCTTCGTTCTTTTCATGAATTTTTTGTACTAAAGATTGACGAGGCCCTCAAGTGAGGGGAAAATGCAATGGCTAAGAGTGGAATTAATCAAGACTGTATAATGTTCTGAGAGAACTTATCAATTCAACTTTTGCTTTCCTGTTTTCTACAGTCTAATTTAGTTCTAATTGTTATTGATCATTAAAAAGAAAAGTAAAATATAACAGGCACTGTCCAAACAATAGCAAAAGCTTGGAAATTTCAAGAATTCATCTATATTTTCCAGTAATAAAAACCAAATCAAGGTTCAAAACCTTAAAATTTGTATCTCCTATAATAGTGACATGTAAAGAATTTATATCTAGGAAACACCCACAAATTGGTATATGTACAGTCTCTGTACCAGCAAGTCAGCATCAGAAATCAAATAAAAAAGGAGAAAAATAAGAAACCAGCATTATTATAAGCAACCAAACTACAATAACACTACCAATGCTCCAGCTTTCCGTGCCATTCTCTTAGCTCTCATATCAGTTTTCTCTACAAAAACCTTTCTAGTCTTTTGAGAATCCCTCTCTCTTCTCAACTTTTGATAAGGTGCAGCTGCTCTAAGTGTTGCATCGACAGCTAGTCTCTTCACAGGACCCTGGTTAAGAATAAGATCATGGATTGATGCTCAGAAGAAATTAATGAAAAGGGATGTTTAAGATAATGAGTCCAGTATAGCAGTAATAAGCCTTTCATCATCATTTATCAAAACTTGAGAACAGGCAATTGGAAACACAACCATGGAAAAGATTCAATTCAACTGTGATAAGCTTCACTGTTAAATGGTATATTGGAAGTACACAAATTATTGAGAGTTAAATGATGTGCAAAGTCATAAACTTCATTGATGTATTAGAAATAAAAAGTATATAACCCATTTAAAGTAACATTTGGGTGGGAGTGGAGAGGAAGATTAACCTTTGGAAGCATTGGCTTAATGTAACGGCCTCTATCCTCTGAAAAAATAACATTCTTTGCTCTCCCAGCTTTTCCTCGTCGTCTCTGTGCTGCCTGTGCGAAGAAGAGAAGCTTTTCATCTACAACTCCCCCTTCAGCATCAAAAATAAACTCCTCTGGTATCTGTTCTTGTTGTTCATTCTCTTCTTCATTGTCCTGCTCACGTATAGAATATCCACATATCATGCAAAATGATATTTCCATTTTTACATGGAACAAAGCATAATAATAATTGGAGATTCCACCAGTGATCATTGCAATCAGATGAAAAAAACCTCTTGATCTTCCTCTTCATTCTGTTCTTCTGCAGAATCTTCATTTTGTGGAGGGGGTGGTGGAGGAGGTGGAGGTGGTTGGTTTTGTTTTTCTTGTGGGTTCTCATTGATGATTGAACGAGGAAGAATGACCAGCTCTACCTGTATTGAATCCACCCAAAAAAATTAAATATTTACTTTTCGAATACAGTTATTCTTCAACTGACTAAATGTAGGTTAAAAACACAGAAAAACAAAGAAAGAAATAAACGTAGAACTCCATTGACACGGTTAACATCTCATTACCAAGCATACAAGAAGTGGAGAAAAGAAGAAAACAGGAAAACCAAACTCAAGTATTTTAGCATCATGGAACTCGAAATGTATTATTTTGACATGTAGTACTGAGAATATGTTGCTCATTCATGTGCTTTCATCATCAATTAATAATATGGGTTACTAAATCTGTTGATACAGAGAATCATATGATGCTCCTGTCATGCTTTATGGGGAAATTTCTGGCAATCAAGAAACAGCATGGTCATAGGTTCAGGGAAGCTGAACTAACTGACCCAAACGAGATGGGAGAAGGCCTTTGTTCATTGTATAAATGTAGAAGCTGAAGATGTGAATGGGGCTTGTAGAAAGGAAATGCAGTGGACAAAAATTCAACTGAAAAACAGGGATGCAAGGTCATGGTGCTTGGGTTCAAGCCTTATAAGAGGTACAATTTAGAAAATAAAAGTACAAACATAAGCTGCTAAGTGATACCTTGTCAATGGCTTCTCTAAAGGTTCTACTATCTTTTGTTGGCTTGCTATAGCTCTGGACAAATACAGTAGGCATAAAAAGACACAGAAAGGGTTTGGATCCAAGCAAAATCAAACAAGATAGTTTCTAGTTTTTGTTGTTTCCCCATATCTCATGGGAGTATTGTATTTCCCTCTCCCCTCCTCTGTTTTAATATATCCTTCATTATTCATAAAAAAAAATAAAATAAAATAAACAAGATAAAAAGGGAAACATTGTAATATGAAAATTGGTGTGCATGGATAAAAACCTAGGTTCCACACCCCCCCCCAAAAAAAAATTTAAATAAACATAGAAAAACTCAAGGATAGGAAGAAGCTCGGGGCTAAGTTTATGCATGCATAATCTTCTGTTGATCTAATCCATTTAAATGAACAGCAGCCCTGGGTTTAAAATTTTTAAAAGTCACCAAAAAAAGGAACATAAGATCTTATAATATGTGAAGATTTTGGCACTAAGAAGGCAAGAGAATATTATCATGTTCAGAGAATTAATGTTATTAAAATGACGGAAGCTTTTAAAAATATGAAAACAAAAAGTTCCTGGAGACTGGATGGTGTCCTATTTTAAATGTGGAAAATGCATAAGAAATCAATGAATTTTAGTTGATATATTATATGATCTGAATCTGAACACTAGGAAAAAAAATGTCAGATGCTTAAAGGAGAAGCATTTTATGGAATTAAGCTTGTGAGTCATAAAATTATAATATGGAAAAGGTAATGGAGCAAACATTGAGACAAATAACTTGAGTGCTGTAAAATCAGTTTGCTTTCATACTAAGAGGATCTAGCATTGAGGTTACCTTCTCACTTGAGTAATTAGGTGGAGAGGTTGAAATAGAAAAGAGGAAACTTTAAGATTGGGAATTAAAAAAAAAAAGGATGTATAACAGATAACCATGATTTGAGTTTTTGCAGAATAGAAGAATAAACGCCAAAAGTTGTTTTTCAAACAAAATGAGACATCTAAAATGAAAAGATCATCCTGTATTATAGAAATACTTAACAGCTTTCTTGAGGTCATCCACGTTGACTTTTTCACGTCCCTCTAAAGCAGCTAAGCATTTAGCTACACGGGCGGCGTACAGCTCAGGTCTATGTCCCTGTAATTCATTAAAAGATGTTTAGCAGATTTTGACTTGGAAGCCTTGATATAAATTTTGTAGACTTCAGCAGAACATACTTGATAATATATTTAAATTGTATTATCTTAGAACATTTCTATGTATCATATAATAAACTATTGCACAGTAAAATGTGCAACATTAAAACCACAATGAGTACTCCTCCAATTTTTTTTTTTAATGTTTTAAATCTCTGCACAATATCCATCCAGTTTTCAGTTCTCAGTAATATATATATATATTTTATTTTTTTCTGGTACTTCTCAGTGGTTTATTGCTGTAATGCTAGTTGATTCCTTTGTGCAATTTACTACCAGTAGGATGACACTGCTTCTAACGTTATGCCAACAAATGCTTACATAGAATGGCTCCACAGAAGGAAATTTTGTTTATAACAGCGATTTGCAAGATTATGCAACTTCCTAGAAAGTATATCAGGGAATATTATGAACATCTATTGAGTATGTATTAGAAGAAATGGTTGTCAAAAAGGGTAAATTTCTAAAAGAAACAAAAGAAGTCTAATATTATGAACCTGGCAACCACCACGTAGCGCTTCCATAACCAGATATTTTAATTGCTCCCTGCTGATAGTAACATCCTTCAAATATTCCCTGGCCAAGATGATCTGCATGATATTAAAACAATTCATTCTTGAAAGCCCATAAAATTGCTTTTATTCCCCTGAACCTTTATGAAGTTTCAAGAACAATAGGTTCATTGCAATAAATGGGAAAATAGGAGTACATTTTGCATTCTGCTTCAACCAATTCTATGCCTACAAATCCAACAGAATACTTGCAACCGAATATGGCTACAAATAGCTGTCAACCAATAAGGAACAAATTTCAATTCCCATAGTCACCTCTTTGGCATGTGGAAATATAACAATCTTTTTCCATAATTATAGCAAGGAGGAAATTTCGCATTTTGCTGAAATTTCGCTGGGGGATATCCAGCGAAATTTCAAGAAATTTCAGTGAAATCAGGTAATATTTCTACACATTTCCCTAGTGAGGGGAAATGAGGAAATATGTGTTTTTCAATTTTTCTTGTATCTTTTTGGTTTAATACATTCATAATAAATGCATACATGGAGAAATCCGAGGAAACTTTGCCAGGTTTCACCGAAATTTCTCTGAAATCAGAGAAACTGGGGAAATCTCATTTTCCCCAAACATTTCGTGTTGCTCACCTTGCGATTTCACCGAAATTTTGCATCAAAGCTGACTTATGGTCATTCAAATTTCTGAAGTTTGGATACATAAAAGTAAATAACGACAAAAATGACATTTTAGCAAGGGAAATTTAGTGTCATTCCAGAAATTTTTGCAAGTGGGAATGTTATTGTCCTGGTCAGTCATCTTAGATAGGGAGCTTGAAACATAACAAGCTCTATTAGGCTGTTTGGAGGAGGCAATGGTGTTGGAGGGTAGTCTGGAATAAAAGAATCCAAAATTGGAAATTAATCCTTGTCTTGACAAATTTGAAATTTTCCAGATTTGTCAGGAAGCTCAGTGACATTGGGAATTAATCCTTGAATTGGCAAAATTGCCAGGATTAGACTACCTAGTAATTATTGTTTCTCTTTGCTTTTGTTCAACATAAATGTCTACATAGGGTAATTCTAAGAGTATTGTATCCATCTACAGAATTCATAACAATGACATCAAATGTCATAGCTAGTTTGCTAAACTGATTATTAAGATGTCTGGAGAAGTAAACTTTTTCTGCATACAGAAGTATGAAATCTCTTACATTATCAGATATTGCCAACAAAGCCATCTCAAGGTAATGTCATGACATATCTTTACCTTGTGACACTCAGTGTAGTGAAATGGCATGCAGTGTGAAAAATGGCTATAAAAAAAGATGGAGTAATAGAGGTACTGATATGATCACATGAATAGAATCTATAAACATTCAAAACCAACATTTCAGGAGAAAATTGTTTTTTGCTACAGCAGTGTACCTGAGTCTTGGCTAATTCTGTTTCGTCCTCAACCATTTTAAAGACTTCATTGCTATGCTCCTGAAACTGGGTTGCAATGCCCACAGCTGCCACACGGTCATCAAAATTCATTGGAAGATCTGCACTGCAGAAGAAGAGTTTCCTTAGCAGTGAGATGAAGAGTAGTCAAGAATTTGTATCCCTTTCATTTACTGCATAAAAATATCATCTGCATCCTATCACCATATAACTTGTCTAGTAATTGTTGGGCATCTTAGTTTTCTAAGACAAAAATGATCTGACAAACCAAATTTGCCACATGAACAAGCTTGCATATGAAAATACTGCCAAAATTTTACTACAAGGTTTTTTTTACCTCAAATTAATTGCAATACGGTCCAGTAAGTGTTCACGAACAGAACCTTCTTCTGGGTTATAAGTAGCAATGAGAAGTGGTTTGCATGGGTGACGAAAGCTGATTCCCTCTCTCTCAACAATATTTACTCCCTCAGTCAGGACGTTAAGAAGCAGATTGCTGATACCATCATCCAACAGGTTTATCTCATCAACATATAAAACACCTCTATGAGCTTCAGCAAGAAGCCCGGGCTGGAACACAGTTGAACCGCTTTTTACAGATTCCTCAACGTCAACAGATCCAATAATTCTATCTTCTGTGACTCCCAGTGGAATCTAAAATATGAACTAGGACAAGTAAGCAACAAAAATTCTTCTTATAGAAGAAAAACTTCATACAAAAGTACCTGCACGAAAGGAGATCGGACAATCTCAGTCCTCACATTACCAGCTGCATCATATTCCACTCGGTCAGCTAGTCCATCTTCCCACCTTAAAGAATTCAATCAAGCCTGTAATTAGCTGGAATGGGAAAATCTTCATGATAGTTGTTGATAGATCTGAAAACTGAAAAAATGAAATCGACAGGAACTCCAAGTTGAAATTTTTTTTTAAATTATCCAGACCTGTCTGCTGAATATTATAAAATATAACCTTTGGTCAAGTGATTATATGTTTTATCAGGACAAGTGGTTATATGTTTTACCACAACCGAAGATGCTTTCAGGCCTGACCTTTTTTTCTGTTCTTTTCTTTTAATTTATTGATAGATAAAAACTATGTATATTAGAAGAAGGAAATTAATTTATAGAATCCCCAATGCAACCTACAGAAAACAATGGAAAAATAAAAAGAAAGAAGGCATCAGCAAGTTCAAGCAAGCCAATCTCAACTCATCATGATACACTGCTTTTAGCCTTTTTATTGCCTAAACCCTAAGCCAACCGTATCTAGTATTAGAGCCATAAGCCAACCTTGTACACCGTAGAGTAGATGATCTACCCCAACCTGTCCATCCTTCTATTCTCATCTGGAGAAGACGAAAATGACAGTACATATCCTCTTAACTTTGTGTTTTGAGCACTGTGGAGTTCTTTCGTTCATCCATTAAGGTGAGTTAGCCCTTTCCTCATCCAGAAAAGATAATGAAGACGGTACATGTCTCTGTTACTGTGTGATGAGCTCCATCGAGTTGTATTCTTATCCATCCACTGTGGTGAGTCTAATCTTATCCCCTAGTTAAGTGTGTCCATTTAATGTGTTTTGTCTTTTCTAGGTAAACCTACATGGAGAAAAGCATCCAACGGTAAGTACACCTCTATGTGAGCAGTACTGAGTTTGCATGTTTTATTTGTTGTGGTTTTGTGTATTGCTATGGGTAGATCCAATCCATAGCCCCAGTTACCCGAAGTCAAGATACATCTATGAAACACCAGCAACGCTAAGCGTATGTTTGATACCTTTCTGTTATGTACGGTGAACCATCTAACGACGCCCAAGTCTTAAATGTTGTATCCCTTAATCCACCCATTTAGTGTCTTATGTGATCGTAACCTGGCGATCGCGTCATTCATGCATCATCATGTTTGACCCAGTCAAACATTGTGTCTTGTGTTGACCCAGTCAAACCCTATGTTAAACCTGTTTATCTTTTTACCCTATCTGCATGTCTTTTCACTTGTCATTTTACTGCATTTATCTTATCACATGTCTTGATATTTACAAAAATCCAAAAACATTTATTGTGTCTAATTGTCTTGTACTTATTTTGCATTTATTACTTTTTACTTTTGTGTCATGTTGAATCCAAAAGCAGGGCGGATGGTAAGGTGAACAGTACTCCGACGATGACGG
The DNA here is from genome assembly GCA_947561395.2 of Buxus sempervirens. Lineage (NCBI taxonomy): Eukaryota > Viridiplantae > Streptophyta > Magnoliopsida > Buxales > Buxaceae > Buxus > Buxus sempervirens. The sequence goes on from OX387182.1 coordinate 4,766,951, forward strand.
CTAGATAAGTACACCATACGAGTACAACTTTCGTCCAACTTGCATATTTTGCTATAACTCTTTTCTTTTATCATGATTCCTCCATTTACTACTAGTATTGATTGTCCCAACTTTTCAAGCGTAAAGAAGGACGCCCGACCTTATCTCATACCAGACAAAAAGCCTGCAAATCTCAGAAGAGAAGCGAAAAGAATGCTCAACAGTTGGTATATGGTGGGGCATTACAAAATGTTCCTATCAGATCCAAGGAGACATGCGTGGCGTAAACATTTCTCTTCCCAACAGCGGGTAGAGATTAGAGATGCTTGGCTGGAACACATGATCCTCACATATGATACTAATATCAACCTGTTGGATTACTCAGAATCCAAATTTCTGAAGGCTAGGCCCGTCATAGCTGTGGCAAAAGCGGCAAAGTGGTGGTCTAATCCTGACAATAGGCCACTTCCATCATCGGTATTTCCCCCGTTCGCAGCTATCAAGACAGAAAACAATATCGTGGCCACTCCCATTGTAAAGATCCCTACTGATCCCGAACAGCAGACTCCAAATGAAATCCTGCATCAACAGATGAACTGGACAAATACTGCTCTCAAAGCTCTAGACAAAAAGATTGGTCCTGATCTGCACCAAGATATTCAAGATCTTAAGAGATCTGTGGATAAACTGAAGGTTGCCAGTCAATCATCCTAAATGCCAGCGGTCAATTTCGGGTCAGACTCTGAAAAGGAATCTGATGTTGAACCCTCTTCTCCCCAAAGATTGAAGGAAGCCCATCATGATACGAGTAAGGCTTTACAACTTACTCCACAATTTCATCCTCCCCCTTTCCTATCCATTCTCCACCCAGGGTCCATATCCTCAACCTCTTTCTGAAAGACACTTCTACCAAGAACCCCCTTCTTCTACTGCCAAAAATATCATCCATAGCTTTGAGTTTGTTTCTGACTATAACCCGAGACCAGTCATGAAGACCTAAGTCCAAAAACCCTCATCTCCTTGTTTTAACAAGAGATCCTCGGAGAGAAAATCCCAACACTGGACATATATTCTCTCTTCGAAAACCCAGATCCCGTCCTATCTCCATAGATCTCTTATTGTTGACCAACCGACTAACTTCAGCAGATTTGATGGAACATCCATCTATCCATGGTCTCTTGATGGAATGATTGGTGAACAGATCTACAGAATGATTAGTCTGATGGTATCCTGTTTCAACGCTATCATACTTAAAGGCGGAAATCAGCAGGACGCTTTTAATATCCTCACTCAGGGATTCATTGGCACTTTGCAAGAATGGTGGTTCAATGCAGTCCAAGATGAAGTAAAGGTACAATTATACTAGTCTACCAGAAGAACCATGAGCAATGAATCAGAGGTTGATTCATATGGTCGCCCAGTTTACAACTCAGCAGCTGTTCTTCTCTCAACCATTCGGCTGCACTTTTGTGGTAATGATCTCTTTGTCTCTAGGAGACATCAGACCATCCTCATGAATCTAAAGATTTCTACCCTGCAAGACCATCCTCTAGTTTGCTTTGTGAGATTTTGAAAGACTCTGTTGTCTCTAGTGACTCTTGCTCGGGTTCTTGTGGAGGTTGAAGCACGGCTGGACCGACGACCTTTTCCAAGAACTCGAAAAAGTCACATGGTTCGTGGCATGGCTCTTCTTTCTTCCAGAGAGCATATAACCAGCAATCCCTGTAGAATTCCCGTCCTTTTTCGTCTAGGACATTCTTCAACCAGACTGCCTTCGCGGATCCTCCTAATAATTTCTGCAAATTTCACGAAAGTAAGGATCCTTGAGAAGTCCATCTTTAACCTTCTGGAAAGCATTTCCAGACCAACAATGCTAACAGACGGGGATATAACAAGGCTCTTAATGGCATGCAGCGTTTCCACATGGCTGAATATGAAAACATATGTTCTTGTTCTGAGAAGGTTCCGTCTTTAAGACCATGCAGATGTGCTTCCGAGAAGAAGGAAAGGAAGTTCCATAAGATTCTCGCATTGAGTTGCTTCTGAAATTTAACTGCACGGCATCTCATCCATCTCCTGTGATGGAGTATCAAGGCTTCTCTGGTGTTGCTGTAGATCCTTTAGGCTTGATGTTTTGAGAAAGACGATAAACTTTCAAGGTTACTTTTTATAGTCTTTTTCATTTTTTTCTCTAACCTTTTTTTTTTTGTTGAAAATATGTTTTTTAATATTCATGTTAAAAGTTAAAATCCCTTTTATTTTTAATTTAATCTAAATTAATGGTCATGAAAGTAGTGATGGTGATGGGTAGTTGTTGTGGGTGGTGATGAAGAATAATTGTGATGATTGTGGGCAACAATGGATTTGGATTAGAGAATTGTGGGGAATAACAATGGTACTGGTTGCTGTGCGTGGTCAACAATGGTGGTTCTGGTGGACGAGTATAGCATTGTTGCGTGAAGGTGATCCTGGTTTTGATTGAGTGAGAGTTCATAAAAATAAAATTTAAAGTAACTTTCAGAAGCAAAGATAATTATTTACTTACAAAAAAAAGGTGAAAAAGCTTCTTCACTTCAGAAAAATCAGTCCTTCCAAACATTACCAAACAATCCAAAACCTTCTCCTTCTTCTTCTTCTTTTTATTTTTTCTTGAAAGCTTCTTCAGAAAGCTTATTCAAATACTGCTTTAGGTAATTTTCTGAACAATATGTCAATTAAGAAAGTAAAAGAATGGACTTAACTCACTCAGAGTCAGGACAAACTCAACCTGTTCCAATCTTGTCCCAGGAACCTAACTAACAGTTCTCCAGTCACATAGCACTACAATGGTGAAATATTCAGAGGTCTTGCAAATTTCAGTAATGTCAATGATGCTGTCACGGGGTCACTTCAGAATTATTTAAAGAGCTGACCTATTTCTGTGAACCCTTCCCGATTACCAAAAAAATTAAAAAACAACACACACACACACAAAAAACCCACCATCTTCTGAAGCAAACTCCCCCATTTCTCCACTCCTCTCACCTGACATTGTGATAGTATATCAGCAATTTCAAATGGCAGACTCCATGGCAATACCCAAACCAGAAGGCTAAAAGGTGGTAAAACAAGACTTACATGCCATTTCACAGTGGGTCAAAAGATGATTAACTCCCCATCCATCTGATACATCATGCAATTGTCTGGAGACAAAGCATTGCATTTTCTCCTTCGGAGGACATAATTAGTGCTCACTTTATGTAAATACGTAATCAATACAAGTGCTTGATTTTATGAGATTCCAAGGGCTTCAAAATGCAGGGAAAGAGGCCATTTGGACAACATGTCAATTTCATATTTCACCTTGATCATATTATATGAGCACTAAACAACAGATAAATTGAACAGAATCTTTGGACGCAGAATCTTCACTAGAGAGATCTTTGTTGCACCATCATTAGAGATGAAATAAACAGTTACACTCAAAACAAAGCAATTTGTAGTAAAAGTTTACAGCTTGATCAATAAACAGGGCGAGATCCGTTAAAATTAGCATCTGATGATCAATATGCAATAAAACAGCTTGATCTATAAGCAGGGTGAGATCCATTAAAATTAGCATCTGATTAAAAATATGCAATAAAAAGTTATTGCCCCACGACTACTTCTTGTTTTTATTACTATAAAAAAAAAATGCATGAGTCCGGTGATCTTTTCCTGTAACCTTGTGGTATTTCAGTTTACTTGAAGACAATAGAAAGACATTGACCAGTGAATTTTCCAAAAAGGAAAAGGAAAAAGAAAACTATGATCTTCCGTTTCTTAACTGCCCTCTGCATGGCGCACTTGGTTCACAGACCCAGGGTTCAGAGGAAGTGGGGCAATTCCCCATAAAGAGCAAGGGGTTTTATCAACCAGAAAGGGATGGAATATTTTGAGAGCATTGGATACAGAAAATCTAAATGTCACTATCAAAACATCACATGTAGTCATGGGTGGCAATAAGAAGATGCATAATTCAGTTACAGAAATTTGTCAATTTGCCCTCAAAAAATCATGGGAAAAAAATAAACAACTTCAATCGCAATGACATGAGTATCCATGCAATCTGTAGTTGATGAGAAAAAAGTTAAGGACTTTGTGATCATGTTTTAATACCAATAGAAAGATCTATAGCAAACTAGATTATTATTTGACAAACAGTAGCAGGGGAAAAATTACTCTTCAGGACAGGCTGGATCAGCATTTGCTATTGATCCAGCAACTACTTCTATTGGAGGGAGAATCGCATGTAGTCCACGTGCCATTACTGTCTTGGCTGTTCCTCGCTTTCCTGAGATCGCAACCCCCCCAATCTCACGGTCAACAGCTCCAAGCAAAAGAGCTGTTTTAATGGCATCCTGTAACCGCGTTTATTTACAGACATATTAATCAGTGGAGTCAATTAAAAGGATGTATCAGAAAAATAGCACACCCGCATATTTCATGAGAACGACAAAAATTCAAACACTGACAAAATGTAGAAACCAAAAAACATATTTGTACATACCTAATACAATCAGAGCTTTCAAAATGAAAATCCTATTCCGTACAACAATAAAACCTTAAAACCCAGAAAAAAGTTACCATTTGAAGCTTCCACATCAGATGTTATCAATATTTACAAAAGAAATGAATATTCGGGACATGATAAACGGACTACATCAGATAACGCATTTAATGAAATTCACCTGCACAAAATACCAAATTAAAACAGCTGCAACAGCCAAAAACCCTTTCGAATAAAAGAATAAAACATCAAAAGCCACTAAAACCTCGCCATCCGAAACACCCAGACCAGATGATATCAAACTCAGAAATTCACAAAGAAAAGCACAATCAAGACAGAAGCCATCAAATTCTTCCAGTACGAAATTAAAAAAATTCACCTGCCCAACCACGGCAGCTAATGGGAAGTACTGTCTTCCATAGGGAGAAGCGTTCTGTGGCTTATCAGGAGCGACGACAGCACCATTCCCGGAGTCCAGAGTCACGGCAGCAAGGACAGGAAGCAGAGGCCTTCGCACTCTCCAGCGATTGCGTAGGTGTTTGGGTCTTGAAGAGGAGAAAAGAGGATGTGATTTATAGAACGCAAAGACTGGTAATTGGAGATTAAGGAGAGGAGAAGAAGCACAAAGAGGAGCTGTGGGCGATAGCGCCATCAGAGTGGAGAGAACAACTGACAACTGCCTTATCTGTCAGGAGACTCAGGACTAGGGAGCAATCTTTACATTTTATACTTTTCCTTGACAAATGAACTCGGATTAATGTGAGACACTGAACAACAGCCCATCGATGTCGCCCGCACGAAGCCTTAAATGTAAAGGGGTAAGTAGGGCGGGTTGGGCCGGGTTCTTAGAGTTTGGACTCAACCCAATCTAGGATTTTACTAACCCAAACTCATCATTACCCGCCCTAACCCAAATTCACTAAACCTAAACCCAACCCAAACATTATTGTTTGAGTTCGGTTGGGTTTGAGTAGACCCAAACAAAATGTAAGATTTTGAATTTTTTTAACAATTCTTGTTATAATTACAAAATGTTGGAATATCATTCATTAATTCGTCTATCAACATGCTTTTATGTTTGTTTATTATAAATGCAAATATTGCAAATTCTTCTTGATTTGTCCCTTGAATTTGGGAAAAACACACTTAATTAAAGTATTTCCTTAAAAATTTTAAAATATAATATTAGCTCACTATATTTGTGGTTTTGCACATTCTTTCTTGTAGAATATGTGCTCCCAAATATCACATTCATTGTAATATATATGTATATATATTTGAGTATAAAATTATTTATTTGACAAAAATTCATAAACTTATTATTACATGTTAATAGTTTATGTTTAATAGTTGATTGCATAAATACAATGACAATATAAAAAGAAAAGAAAACAATGATACATATATATACAAGTAAATATTTACTTATATATATATATATATATATATATATATATATATATATATATATATATATATATATATATTTGGTGGAATTTTATACATATATTTATACAAGAGCATGTACATAAAGTCAACATTAACTTCGGGTTTTTCGAGTTGTATAGCTTAAACCCAAGCCCAACCCAAACTCAACTTCGGACTCGAAATGAAACCCAACCCAAACCCAAACCCAAACCCAAACTCAATGCTCACTTCGGACTCTTATTCAGGTTGGGTTGGCGGTTCGGACTAGATTTACAGTTCTACTTAAATCACAGCCCAAACTATCAATTACATTTTGATTTGGATCGGATCAATTTTTTAATCCTAAAGTTGAGGGCTGGTTGGATTCAGGTTAGGGCCGTTATTGAGTGGAATAAATTTCCATTCCGACTGAAATCTAATTATTGGATCGAATTTGGATCTGAAAATAGATTCGTTTATAAATTGAATTCGACTAATTATCTACCCAAAAAAAAAAAAATCGACTAATTATTAAGATTTGCATATGATCAACATAGGTACATGTTTGCAACTTTAAACATGTTCAAGCTAAGGGTGACTAAGTAATTTAAGAAACCCTTATTGAATCGATGTGCTATTTAATAGACTAGAAGGATGCTTAACTTTTCAATGAATTAAAATTAGTTACTATTATACCTCATATTAATGAAGCCTAATAATGATGCATAGGGGCATTTTGGGGAAGTCGTACATAATAATTGGCACACTTACCAAAGGGTTGCTTATAGATTGGACCCAAAAAAAAACCTATTTAGTCGGATTTTTTTGTTTATTATTCGATTCGAATGCGGATTCATAAATGGGATTTGGATATGCAGTTCGGTAAGAGATTAATCAGTGGTTTTAAGTGTCAGAAAGCTCAAGAAACATACTCATACCCCAACTATCCATGGAACTTTTGGATGATCATGGTTAAGGCAGGCCTCGCCCAAAATGGCAGGAGGGTGGGTGCATGGAGCAACCATTGATGTTCCACAACTTCACCAACCATTGATGATCATAGTTAAGGCAGGCCTTCAAAGCTTCTGATTCTCAGCACTTCTTGGGCTTTGGTAAAGGGTGCATGGAGCAACCATTGATGTTCCACAACTACACCAACCACATTCCAGACCAAAAGCATTCACACTTGGATATTGATTTTGTTTAGGGTGGCTACCAATAAATCTCCTACTACTCTGTAACACTTAGGAAAATGCTTTCATGTCAGCCAATAGTTGGGTTTTCCACCATGTATTTCCACCATCCTAAACTTCAGGCAGATGCAGCTTACAGACTTTCAGCTGGCTACCATTACAGCACCAGAGGGATGTTGAAGGAGGTACCCAGTTCCTATCTTTTCCTTGTCCTGAAATTGTGTCACACTTAGGATCTTAAATCCTCTAGGTGGATGATCTCCTAAATCATGATATGCCCATAACACATCTGATCATATTGATCATTTAGTGCCTTCCCATTCATTAGTGAGTTCTTTTCTTCTTTTGGCCCCTTTTTCCCCCAATTGAAACATAAATAATATGGAGAATCTTGTAACAGTACAGTAATGAAATGTGGCATGTTTCTTAAAAAAGGTAAGTGGTGCTTAATAATTGAAGGTGAAACCCTGCAAGTAAGACTGTGATGCTTCTTCTAATTGATCTTACACCATGTTTGCTGGTTTGACATGAATAGATCTGCACTCTATTTTCACCCAAGAGACAGTGTGGGACCATTTTATCCATTTAATATTTCTTCAAATGTAGAGAGCAGTTCTTGTAAACAGAATTCTCGACAGGTTTGTGAAATGGAGCCAGAAAAACATCAGTTCATGATAACACCATGTTCTTTCCTTCAATGAGAACCAGGAAGATGAAAATTAAATGCTGGTACCTCCCATAGTGGATCTGCTATGAGCAAAATTTAATTCTCAACTCTATTTTTTTAGACTATGAGCAAAATTTGCTGCTGTTTTTAATCAAGAATTTACCATTTGTGATGTTCAACGCAGGGAATGATTTCAGTTGGTTGTGTTTGGTTAGATGGAATCTACAGAAAAGCAAAAGAAAACGAACTTTTCATGTGTTTGGTTCATAGGAAAATGTGAACCCATTGGAAAATAACTTCAAGAAGGAGCTCCATTCTTCCACTAAAAGGCTCTCAACATTTTCCTCTCAAAATGAAGGGAAACAAAAGAAAGGAAAGTAAAGTACTCTTTAACTTTCCATTTCTTTCCACGCAACCAAACTTAAGTCTAAAGTAAGCGGACGATGTCAGCTCTAGAAAATATATCAATTTCTAGCTTCTAATTTTTTGGTAGATCGAGCCTATTACAGATGAAAGAATAATCCACTCATTAGCTTGGCTAATATGCTCAATGTTTTTAATAAAGGATTTGATTTTGATCTTGGATGCTATTCAAAATCTCTACAATGCAACTGTTGCCAAAAAGTCAGACTTGTAGACACCACATCTCATGGAACAAAATGATCTTCACACCATATAGAATTATACCAAAAGCAGCTCCAGCTTTTGCTGATTTCGTTAATACACATATGAAGACTTGATGTCAAGCAAGGAAAGGGGTCCTAGCGAAATTCAATTTCTTGAAGATGGGAAGTTGTTGGAAAAATAATGGCCAACACTGTGATGGCAACAAAGTAACCTACATCACCATATACATTAAGATGATCAAAACTCCCAAAACCTCTACATTATGCAGTTCCATCAACCAGGAAGCAAGTTCACCCTATAAAGCCATCTTTCAGATTGAATACATGTATAATGCAATGATACCACCAACTTCCCATATGGAGCATACATTCCTACTCTGCCTCAGAAACTTCCAAGCAACTTGAGGAATTGTACCAGTTATGAAATCCTTACAGCAATCCTCAGCCTCAAGAGATGCTAGCAAGGACATTCAGTTTGGAAGGCTGTACCAAGCATTGTTTTCCTGACAGGTTTATATTTTGTGTCCAGGTTAAGTTGCAGTGTGGACAGCCAGAAATGTTAACATCATGATTCCGGAAATGTCAATATCCTATTAAATAGAAACCGCTTGTAGGCCATTTCATGTAGTATTTGCATTTCTTGCATTCTTTGGCAATCCGTCAAATCCTTCTCAGAGTAATAACTGATGACAAATTTCATGTTAGTAAACTTAAGTTTTCTTATTCAAACATGTAATTTTTAATTTGCAGTAGCAAAATATAATCCTGTGTTATACTTACTGTCTATTTTCAAGCAACGTCCTAGTTGGGGTTTGGAGCAATTGTTATAATGCTGCTTTACCCCAAGAAATTGAGAACCAATATGCATCTTCTAGTATAGCCATACCATCACTATTATAGTTGCATTTTGCTTCTTCTTTTTTTCTTTTTCTTTTTTGGGGATAATTAGGTTTTTTGGAAAATTGACAAATTAAGAATTACAAATTGACCTTAGGAAAGCAATGGTCGTTTTAATTTAAAGAAAAGGAGAATTGGGAGTAATAAGAACTTAGAATGTGATAGAAAACATTGGCTGGGGATAACTTATCAAAGAGGGAATCTACTTGAACCTCGTAGATATATTGTTCCAATTTTATATCCAGCTCCTATGCAGAGATATTCCCTACTCAATTTTTCTCAACAAAAGATAGGAAAGAAGAATCGAACTGATTAAAATATAGAATAAAATTTCCCCTTTCACAGTGTTAGTGCAGAAGACATTACTAGATTTCCTAGAACCAATACTCTTTGCATCCATTGAGCTCGAAGCAAAACAAGAAATGGTTAAATCCAAAGGCAGTCTTAAGTGACGGCTAGGCATAGCAACCATTAAAGAAGCCGTAAAAGCCAAAACGTAAACGAACAAAATTGCTTAATGGCACTTAAAAAGCATAATGCCTTTCAATCTCTGTACATTTAGGATAAATACCATTGCATCTCAAAAATTCCAATAAATCATTTAACCTGTCATCTCTTTCGCAGAATTTCACTTCAATGTCCTCAAGTTGACATAGAAGATTATTGAGAGGTTGGATAGCATTCATCAGACATACTTCCTCAACCAGTTTCCTTAGCTATAACAAAAGCAGATAAAGATAATTAGAATAGAAGTCAAGCATTAAATCCATATTTTTAAAATTTTTAATATAACATTTCTTTTCTGATAAATTCAACAAAAACTTGCAGAATGGAAGCATACACAGAGATAGCTAGTGATTTTGTTTTGTATAACTCTTATCAGGTAAAGGAATCAAAAAGAGAAATATTGTAGTACCTTTAGGTTCATGTGAAATTCACCCATATCAATGCAAAGCGACTCCATATAAACCGAACTGAGCAAACAAGCTAGCAATTCCACATAACTTACATTGAGCATCCATTTGTAGCTTGTCCGCCACTTTAAATGCCTCACTGTATATAGTGGAGGAATGCAACTCTGAAATCCTTCTTGAGAGATATGAGGAAACTGGGCACATCATAAACAATCAGTGAATGTAATAGAGTACACAAAAAAATCAAGCGCATGACTCTGCAAATTAATGCATTAAAAAGAAAGAACTATTTTATTTCATAATTCCTGAATAGATGTTAAACTAGTTCTAAATATTTCCAATAATTGTTTTGCTTTTATAGCCATAAAGAGTGAAGGAAAGATGGAATGTATACCTGAGAAGGCCACAGTCCTAGAGTAAGGGAAGGTACACGATCAAAATTCTCCAGGAGCCTTGTTAATTTAATGGATTGATTTTGCTTAACATCTAATACAAGATTGACATTAAGCATAGAGGGAGTACATCATACAGTCTTCCAAAACTTTCCCATGATACGAAAAGGACATAAGATTTTCTGCAATAATCCGAGCATTCACCAGATCAAAACAAAATTTGACCGCTAATTTCCTAAGCTTTTCACTAGATATCTTAAGGATATTCAGTTTCCAGCAACGAAACAGCTCCAAATCCTCTAGGAGAGGAGACCCACGAATCAAGCATTCGAACAACTCGTCTGTAATTGCCGCTGACAGTTTTAGAGTCTTCAGAGATCCCAAACCCGCAACCCAAGTTTTCATTCGATTTAAGTTTCCTTTAGGAAGCTTGTTACGACTGCTAACTTCCTCCATTTTGAATTCCTCAAGCTCTATATCTACCATGTTTTCTGTCAATGATGAAGCTGTCACAGGCTTCACTTCTGGCTTAAACTCAAATTCTGAAGTATAACAGCATAAGGACTTGAGGGTTGGAACAAGCATTTCTATTTTCTTCAAATCATCACATCTCCTAATCTCAAACGATCTAAGCTGTGCACCATGAATCTCAATATAACTCAGATTAAAACAGTCATCTATAGAAAGAACCTCAAGGGATGGGCATCCAGAGACCAAGGACCGCATTGCCTCGTCAGTAATGGAGCAAAAATTAAGCATCAGAATCTTGAGAGAATGAAAATTTACTACTCCAGAATCCATTAATTCACAAACTTTCATGGTTAATTTCTCTGCAGACGTAAACATGCCCGGGTTATAAGAGCAAGAAGCCAACTTGAGATCAATCTCCCGAACATCACGCATTGGGGTTGAATCCATCCAATTCTTCAGAGAACAAACGATTTCATTACTACCCCAAGTCGAGCGGTTAAGATCCAAATAAAGACGTAACCTGTGGATGTTGCGATTAGAACGCCGCAGTGCCATCGTTCGATCCACGAGTGTGGCGAGGGATTTTTGGGTACGATTGCGGGGCTCTTCCTCGAAGTCCAAGGAATGAATGTAAGTCCAGAGGTGTCACCATCTTCTCGAAAGGAGGGACGTTTGGATTTTATCTTTGGTAGGAAGAAGAGAGAGTATTTCGTGTATTATATCGTCGGGCAACTCGCTGATCCGATCATCAGCTCCTTCTTCTCCTTTAAGACGCTTATAAGCCATGAAAGTACCGTAAAGCTTGTGAAGGGGAGAGAAACGAGTGTGTGTGGGGGGTGGGGAGAACCAGAGAGGAGAGTGGCGGTTTGAAGTATGGAATTAAATTCGACCTGGAAAGAACCAGAGAAGAGTGGCGGGAGAGAGGGAATATCCCGTAGTGGAACGGTTTGAACTTTGAAGTATTGAATTAAGTTCAACCTGTAAAATGGCTAAACTGATAAGGTCTCTCCAACCGTAGAGGGGAAATTGGTTTTTAGAAATGCTTTTTAAAACTAACCCAGTTCAATCTTCTTGGTAATCGTAAATTAATGATATTTTTTTAAAAATAAGTTTCATTATTATTCGCAAACTACCCCAGTAACACTTTCCAATATTTTTAAAAAGTATCACTACTTTTCAATTACTAAGAATTAGGTGACTAAATCTGAAATAGTTTTAAAAAGCATTTTAACATATTCAGGTGGTTAACTAATAACATAAGAGTCACCTGGGTGGTAGTTTTCTTTTGGAAAAAGGAGTCTTTTAAATAATTTTAAAACAATTTATTGTGATCAACCAGAATCCTAAAAAATATTCTAGGGGACGGATATATACATGGGTAGTCACTTATTAAGGTTTTAGTTTGGGTAGTCACTTATTAGGGCAGGAATGATACATAGAAAGTCACTTATTAAGGTAGTCACTTACATGGGGAAGCGGATGGTTAGTTTGAAAGTAATAGAGGTAGGCATGGGCGGCGGGCCGGACGTGCCGCGGGCCTTGAAAGTAATAGAGGTAGGCATGGGCGGCGGGCCGGACGTGCCGCGGGCCTGGCGGGCCGCGGCATGCCAGGCCCGTTTGCCCTATTACCCCAGCCTGGCACGGCACGCCCCAGCAGGCGTGCCGTGCCGGGCCTAGGCCGGCGGGCCAATTAATTTAAATTTTTAAAAAAACTTAAAAAATTCCCAGAAAATCCCAAAAAATTTCTGTAAAATACTTTTATTGTTCACAAAATTGTCTTACACATATTGAGATAAATTTTGCTCAAAAAAATATAAATTCATTAATTATCACAAGTACACTTACAACTTTGTAAAAATTACATAATTACTTGAACAAATAATACTGCATCACTATAGTATAAGCACATCCCAACTAGATTGGCACCCACTCATCTATCTATCATTTGCAGTTTAAAAGAAAAAAAAAAAAGATAAAGTACAATTCCTATACTTTGATTACAAAAATTATAACAAAACTTAGACTACTCTGGTTGACTAAAATCAATATTCAAATCATCAAAGTCTCCAGCAAGTTGATCATCTTCATATTCTTGTTCTCTCAGTTCTGCCCTTAACCAATCTGTAAGACTGACACATGCTTGCACCATCTCCAGCGTTAATCTGCTCCTGTAATCATCCACGGTTCGTCCACCTGCGCTAAAAGCTGATTCCGATGCAACTGTGGACACCGGAACCGTTAGTAGATCACGTGCCATGGCGGAAAGCACAGGATAATTAACCTGATTTTGCTTCCACCATGTCAAAATGTTAAAAGCATTATACTCCTCTATAGTATTGAAACTCATTGGGGGGCTTTCTAAAAAAAATCATTAATTCAGATGATCCCCCACTACTAGATGCTGGTTGTTTTCCCTTTCTTCTCCCACTTAAAAAATTCCAAGGGGAATTATCTGGTAGTGTTTGTTAGGTTCGCGTATGACCTTGTATACTACTACTAGTATCGTATTCACAAAAAAATCTTTCTAATAGATTTCTTATTTTACTTATATCTATTTGAAAAGTAGAATTCATATTCTCATTTATTCCATCTATTAAGTCTTCAACTCCTAATTTAACCCTAGGGTCCATTGTAGTAGCTAAACAATATAAATTAGGCATCTCTTGCCAATATTTTAAATTTTAGTTTCCATTGCAGGGATAATTTCCTTAGCAATGGGTACATTTCTATATTGTTTAAAACAAATACTTATTTGATATAAACAAGTTATAATACTTGAGGATGTTGGGTAATAAACTACTGATAAATATCTTGTTGCATCATAAAAAACTTTTAAAAAATCTCTTAAAATTTCAGCTATTTGCCAATCAAGATCCTTTAAGTCACTTTCAGGCATTTTACTTTTATAAAATATTGTAATTTCTTGTTTTAATCCTAGTGCAGCTTCTAGCATTATATATGTTGAGTTCCACCTATGTTCAACATCTAGGATAATTTTTTTATATTGCTTTCCTAAAGTTTCACAATAATATTTAAATTCTCTAGCGGTTGTGCTAGATTGTTTTATAAATCTTACTGCATCTCTAATATTTATTAAATGATGTTGAACAATTTTTAATCCATCTTGCACAACTAAATTAAGGATATGACAAGCACACCTAACATGAAATAAACTTCCATCTATATTTAAGTTTAATTGTTGTCTTAATATTCCTACTGCAACATTATTAGCACTTGCATTATCAAGTGCTAGAGCCATTATTTTATTGTGTATTTTATAATTTCTTAGATTTCTACTTATAGCATTTGATATATTTATTCCAGTATGGCTAGCATCTAGTGGTTCAAAAGTTATTATTCTTTTTTCCATATTCCAATTTTCATCAATATAATGTGCGGTTATAGCTAAATAACTTATTTGTTGTCTACTTGTCCAAATATCTGAAGTTAAAGCTATTTTAAAAATATTGTTTGACAAAGTTTCTATTAATGCAGTTTTCATTTTTCCATATAATTTTATGGCATCCTTTCTTAAAGTGTGGCGTGAAAAGGTTTAAATTGTGGTGCTAAATATTTAGTTAGTAAACGGTGAAATCTTTTAGAATCTATTAATCTAAAGGGTAATTTTTCTTGAATTACCCACTTTACTATTTCAAGCCTAGTTTCTTCTTGATTAAAAATAAAATTACTTATAGCAACACTACTAGTAGAAATTTGGGTTTACCTAGGGTCAATTTGGCCATGTTTTGGAAGGCATTTCTGCAAATGCCGGTTCAAGTGGCCTGTACCACCTTTGCCTTTACAACTAAACTGTTTTTTGCAATGGTTACACACTGCCTTCTCTTCACTCCCTACACTTTCAATTGTAAAATTAAGCCAAACACTAGAGGTTCTACTCCTCTTAGTGCTCCTAGGTGGTAGGGAAGACGATCCCATATCTTGTGAAGGTAATTCTGTTTCAAGATCTTGGATGGGGGATCATTATATTGGGGTTGGGTTATATCATCAGAAAATACTGGGTCAGAAAGGGGTCTAAGATATTCCCTTTCTTCAGTGTCAAAAAACATAGGATACCTAGGGTCCATTATCAAATTTTTGGAAAAAAAAATCTTAATAAATATTTGGTGATACTAATTTATAAGAAAGGTAGAAGGAGAGACTTACTTATAATAATAATATTTATACTAATTTTAAAATCGGAAAATTAAATAAAAGAGTACCTCTTTAAAATGAATCTTGAACTTTGAAATTGAAGCCTTCAACCTCGAGAGTCCAATTTCCCACTTTTCATGCTTGAACAATTTGAAGAGATCGAGTATCACCAATTTCCAATTACAACAATTAGAGCAAAGAAACTATTTGATAATCAATTAGAAGAGAGTAGGAGATTGTAGAAGTGGTGCGGTTTGGAGTGGGAAAGGGAGTGGCGATTTATAGAAAATTAAAAGTGGCTTTTTACCACCTCTACCCTTCAATATGACTGTTATTTTGCAGTTGGAAGGGTAGAAAAGGTCTTTTAATCATCAATTACAACTATAGCCCCCCAATATAGCTGTTATATAGCTGTTGGGGGGGTAAAATGGGCATAAAAGTGGCTTTTAGCCACTTTTATGGAGGGAAAAGAGAGCTAGCCCCGGCCGGCCCGCCGTGCCCCAACGGGCCCGCGTGCAAGCCGGCCGGCCGTGCCCCAACAGGCCCGGGCTGGCACGCGGGCCCGCATGCCGCGTGCCCTGGCGGGCCGTGCCATACTCGGGCCGACACGGCCCGTTGCTCATACCTAAATAGAGGATAAATAATGACATTGGGATATATGAGTTAGATTGTAAATGTAGCTTTAAAGGTACTTTTGGCCCATGAAAAATGGCCCCAGTATAAGCAGAATCCAAGAAGGATTATATACGTTCTGCAATCCTTCTCGATTTAGTAGGGAATTAGGTAACTTCAAAAATAGCCTATAAGCTAATTCTATGGAATTAGACCTTAATTCCAATTCTAAATTCCAAATATTTAACCAATTAAAAGAATTGGAATTGGGAACCCAATTCCAATTCTTTCCCCAATTCCAACCCCTGATTCCACGAACCAATCAGGCCCTAAGGAAAGCAGGATTATATGAGTTTGCAATTATAAAGGGGCTAACTGCGTGTTACAAAGTTTAATTTTAAAAATAAAGCAACCAACCATTTGACTTTGAAAAAAAAAATTTTAACATAAAGTGCGTAAAGAAGCGATGAACGGAACAATTCTGTCTGGTGAGCCGATTGGCGTCTAGGGTAAAGCAATTAGCTTTCTTAGATCGCCTTAATGCAACAAAGCTGTGATCGTTCACTGAAACCAAAAAATTCAATACATGGCCGTCAATTAAAACTTCTGTAATTTAAACAAACCAACGAGTCAATGACAACCCAAGTGTACAAAGCTACAAGATTCTTTGACGCAGAAGATTTTTATCCTTCTTGGACGGAAAGGCTTTGTAGAAGAAAGAGGGAAGATTTTATGTTGGAATGGGAGTTAAATGTGTTCCACACATTGCTACAAGAAAGATAAATAATGATCTCACCTTTCACATTTTCGCATAAGGTGGCTACACTCAGAATTGAACCTGTGCTCTTAGTTTGATAGCCAGAGATCTCTATTCTTACACCAAGTCATGATCCTGTCAGTGGATTTGCAATATATGGTTTTCGCAATTTTCGAATACTAAACAAGAAATTTAATCCACGGGGGCATCTCTTCTGTAAATAGATCTAATCTAGAATTAGATAACTAAAGAATCTTCAAATTATGATCTGTATCCAAACATGGATACCTGTCAAGAGGGAAGAAGTTAAAGAGCATAGTTCAATACATGTGAATGGCTAGCTGATTCAATCATCCTAACTGAAATAAGGGGTAAATCCTCTCCAAAGTTCCAAACCTGCAAAATCTTTGCAAATTAGAGGTAAACACAGTCAGATATCAAAGACTTTTCTATTTAAATCTTTACACCTAATTTACCAACTAAATCTGAATAAGCATTTGCTAAGTCATTGTCCTCCCAGTTTCGAACCAATTCAAACTCCTAGTGTGGCAGATTGAATTGTTTCTGTCTCTTACCTTTTCATTTGTAAGCTATATTTCTTGTGAGACTACAAAGGTTGGATGTAATTGAAAAGGTCTGGGGTCACAGAATTAAACCCCGAAACCCCAAACCCCATACCCTAAAACCTAACCATAAACCTAAGCCCCTTATCCTCATAGAACCTAGAGAAATGTCTTGGTGATGGACTATTATTGGCAAATCATAATAATCATAGAATGGAGGTTTACACAGATGCAGATTGGGATAGCTCTCTAGATATTCAACAATATACTTCCAAGTTATTGTAGATTTTTTAGTAAGAATTTACTCACATAGTGAAGCAAGAAACAGTAGAGGATGGCCAGATTAAGTGCATAAGCAAAATATAGTGCCATGGCACATGGAGTGGCTGAAATATGTGGCTCAAAATTGTATTACCTGAGTTGGGTTTTCCTATATCCTTGTATTCTGGCAATAAGGCTGCAATAAATATTGCTCGCAGTCCAATCCAACATGATCTAGCCAAGCATAATAAGTGGATCTCAATGTCTGCAAATGAATTGAAAAAGGACAACATTATCTTCATTTCTTGATATAGGTTCAAAATTATCTCACAAAAAGAGTTGCTAGCACTCACCTAAAATTGTTATTGGCAAGCTTAGCACAACAGACATATATGCACCGCTCAAGTTGGAGAGTAAACAGGAAATAAAACATAATATTTGAGAGATACTTGTGTACTTTCACTAAATTCTAGAAAACAATAGCCAATATAAGGCAACTGGCACTAACTTTTTAACTCTTTGACAGTTCTCTCTTATTTCTCATCTCCATTCTTCTGTCTCTCGCACTCCAAATCTTTCACAGCAGAAAGCATTGGTGACTTGCTTCTACAAGGCTAATGCTGAAGCCAAATCAACAATAAAAAACAAAATTAGAAAGTTGCGGAGCGCATACAGTAAATGAAATTAGAGCAACGCAACTTTATGTTTATATAACCTAATCTACACCACATCAGGAGTAGTTGAACATTTTAATTTCACCTCAAATTTTCTTCTGTTCTGTACATGCACATATGAAATAAAGGTTATCTTCGACCTTTATTTTCTTTCATAGTAACATCAGTTTGGTCGTCTCTTTACTAGGGTTTTCTCATCACAAACTGTCTTGATGCCAAATCAAATATCAAGATTATAAAAAGAAAAATATTAATTTTTATGCAAATTCTTTCATTTTTTTAAAACTTTTATTAGAAACATACTTAAAATATCTCTATTCATTTATACTTGAAGTTTTTAATACTTATTTTCAACAACTTAAGCAAATAAATACCAAAAAAAGTTACAAAATAACTTAGCAATATGGTAATTCTTGAAATATGCATAAAACTGCTAACCTAACATTTAACTAGGCTTCTCGGGCCTAATGGGCTGCGCATCAAATTTCGACCATATTCTGAACCCAAATCTAAGTTTATGGATACTCCTCAACAAATTTCTGGAGATTGTTTTTTTCCTGGTGTTGAACCATGTATCAAGCACTACAGTTTTCAATGGATGCGAATTTCGTGCAGATATTGATATTGTAGTTCCAGTTCAAACAAATTTTCCACAGGTTGGGAACCTTAGGTTTCAGTTTTCCTGTTTTAGCTTAACTTGCATCTGTGCGTGCGTGTGTGTGTGTGTCAATGTGAGGCAGGGAGGTATGAAGCCAGAAATGAAAGTAATAATCCATACCTGTTGCAAGTTCCAGAAAACATGTTTGTAGCAGCTGGAATATGGAATAGTCCCTCTGACAATCATAAGAAAGAAATGAGATGATGAAATTGATGTAACAGCCATCCAAGTTTTCACAAGACTGAGTAATAAAGTTGATTGGTCAATCTAAAAGTGGGGTAAGTGCTCATATACTCTTGATGTGGTGTAGGTTATGTTTCACCATGTATTCACACGCAAAAAATGCACACCTGGTTAGCCTTCCCCATATATGTACACACACAAAGACAACAGAAGTATCCATCCACATTTTTCCTATAAAATGGAATAATAAAGTTGGTTTTGTCATTTAAAAAATGTGTTATGTGCTAGCTTACTACTCATATAAGAGTAAACCACCTCTCCCCATATATTTACAGAATTCAACATGCACACATATATAAGGAAGACTCGGCAACATTACCAGAATTTAACTGTGCACAAGCACCCCACCCAACACTCCCCCCTCTTCAGAAAAAAAAAACCCCAACACACACACACACACACACAGAAGGAAAAAAAACAGAAACACACAGGAATGCGCACTCACAGTATCTAGTTCAAAAATTACCCACAGAAACAACATATCATATCAGATTCAGAAAAATGTTAAGAGCAAGATATGATTATTATACATCCAGAAAAAGCAAGCATGTATCAGATGTTGGTCAGCTAAATCATGTTGGGAAAAAAATCACCTGTTTTGAAGCATCAAAACAAAATCACTGTCAAGTGAAGAAGTAAAATAAGCACAACTCATTTGAATTTTAGGAAAATAAGTCGTGCAAATGCTCATGGATGGACGTTACTCAGCATGTAAGAAAAATACCAACAAAACAAAAATGGCAAATCTTTGTAGATCTAAAGCCGCCAATGAGGCGAAGAAATGGTGGACAAGGTCAAAAAGTGACTCAATGAATATCCATGTCACCTCCAGGCAAGCTTCCCAAGCACAACAAAATCAAGATTCGACCAATCACTGCATCAAACGCTGCACTAGAATGCCATTCCACTGATGGCCTCTCTGACAAGAATGCTTCAGAAATAGAATCACAAGTAATTTTTTCTTTAAATTGGGATTCCCACTGGCCATCAAACTTCTTATTCGTTTTCCAGCCTTAATGAATCAGTCCTAAAAGGATCTGTACATGCTGTTCTGCATGTCAACAACATTACAAGAATTAAAACCGGTTGAAGGGGATGATAACCTCAACAAAATATTTCTTGTAACTGTTATGATGTATAAAATTCAAAACTATACTGTTTATAAACCGGTATCTAGTAATTCAATTGATGATACAGTTGTTGGTAGATGCACTCTTTCATTTTGAACAAACTCTGGGATAGCTGTCATCTCCACTAAACCATCTTCAACCTTATGATTGTCCGGTGATGCCACTCCTGTTGCTGTTGCATTCTCATCATATTTGGAAGGTGAATATCTGGAATTAGAAAGGGATTCAACAGCAATAGCATTAATCTTGTCTGATTCACCGTTACTCTCCTCCAACATAGTAGTCAGATTAGAACTTCTTAATGCATCCGGTTTCTGCTCCTTGTCAATATAGTGCAAAATCACATTTTTCTCCTCTTCTGATTCCATCTTATATTCCATTTTACCAGGATTCTGCTTCTGATGAATGGAATCATGCATATTAAATAGAGTAGGATCACCACTTGGAAGTTCGTTAGTTTTACATACATCCCCAGCAGATTCAGACCATGAACAATTATTTGCCTCGGGCAATTGGACCTCATCACTTTGCACAACCTGCAAATATGGGCACACAGGAGGGTTTCTCTTAAGGCATTTGTGACATCTGAATCCAAGAATATTATTAACATTTTCCATGTTAAGCCCAAGGGCATCTCCATGAAACCAATCTGCATGACATGAAAACAGAGATTTGAGATAACGAAAAAGTTCGGCCCAATGAAATGTTTAAGAATATACAAGTAACAAAACACAAAAGTACATGGTTACCTTCACAGTTCTCACAACCAACATAGAATGATGTGGATGCATATCCGCACTCCAAACAAAGACAGCATTTGGGGTCCTTATGGGCGGCATTTGAGTGGTTTACTAAGAGAACTCTTCTTTCCCTAAAGTGCACAGAACGTTCATCATTTGGCTTTCTAGACGTTAGGATCCCATTAAGCCAGTAAGTATGATAAACTTGTGTTCTTTTCCTCTTGTACCAACAGATATTTTTCTTAGATTTCGTTGGCATCACTCTTTTAGTCTGAACTTGTTTCCCTTTCTTGCGTCTTCTAAGCTTTTTTCTTTGCACTGAGATGTATTTCACCTTTTTAGCCGAACGCTGTGGACGTACATCTGTACAGAGCTTTTGTTTGTTTTGAGATCGTGTTACCCGCCCACTAATGGAAGTGTTTTTACCACCCTGTGATTGCACTGTGGAGGCTTTTTTGCAGTTTCGGGCTCGTACTGGCCGGCTATCTGAGGAGGCCTTTTTATGCTTTTGTGACCGTACTTTCCCCTTTTCTGGTTTCATCTTTGCAAGTTTCTCATTATGGCATTTGTGACATGTATAAGTAGATTCTGCAGTGACTGACGCTTTAAATTTTCTGACATGCCTTACATGGAAGAAGCCTAGGAGGATATTTATGATAACATATCAGAAGAAAATACAAATAAAGAGGAACAAACAATTTCAACATTTAAGAAGTCAAATAGGATAATTATAACAGATGCATCTCACCATTTAGGTGCTTGAGTCAAAATAAATATACAAAAGAAAGAAGCTACCTTGCAACATTATTGTGGGGATATTGTAGACAGTGTTTTCAGTTTCGGCAGCACACCACGGCACCGAAACTCAAAACCTTGTAAAAAACTCTATCAATAACAACACATCTTCAATGTTTTTTTTTTCTTATTTCTTTTCAATATCTCTGAAAAACAAAAATTCCCCTGAAAACTGTGTCTGTGAGTTAATTCTAGATAAAGTTATCGGTCATGCAGCTTTTTGGGCTTCAATTTCTTCTGATTGGTGTGAAGATGGGGTGGGGGACATTGTAAGAAATTGGGAGTCGCTCATATCTTAGGGTGATGAGTAGGTTGTGCATGGGTGTTGTGAGTGCTAGGCGTCTTTTTTTCACAGGTGTTTTGGATGTTTTCTTGGCTTCATGGACGCATCCCATTTCTCATGGATGTGTTTCCATTTCTGTATCTCTCTATGGTTTTATATATTAATACAATGTTCTTATTACTGATCAGGAAAAAAACAAACAAACAAACAAACTGCAAACTAGAAAATTAAGGTACAAGGAGAATTCTAAGTTTAAAACAAAAAGGAAAAAAAAACACAGAAAATTCCAATAATTCTTCTTCCATGATGCATCATAAAACCGCATGCACATTCATCATTATCTATGAATTTCATAATAAAATGACTTTGCTTCTGTAATTTTTTTGAACATATTGACAACTCCAACAATGCTATTCCAAGGTTAGCCAAATTTGACATTTCATACCCATGTGATATGAAAGATAATACCAGTCTCGAACCCATACCTATTGATCCATGGTGCAAAAAGTAAAGGTGAACATTTTCATATTAATGTCAAATTTTCAAATTCATATCTTTTTGCAATGTCTGTAAGCATACAATTCAATACAGAATTTAAATGATCATATAATGTACAGAAATACTCGTTATGATAGCAAATAATTATTATTCTCTACATTATTTGAATAGACTGACAAGTCTTAAAATCCTCCAGGTTTGTGATTATAACACTCGTCAACCAGGTCAATTAAATGGCATGCATACATTGTACCAATACAAAATACAATCAAACATAATGGCCAGTTGAACTCAAAAGAAGTGGTATAATATGAAAACAAATACGAGCGGTCAAATTCAAATAAATAATAGCATCAACTCTTATAAAATTCAATTTACTCACCTTGACAATACTGGCAATTCACAGCTTCCCTGCCAAGTAAAAAAGGAACATGTAAACAGCATGGTAAACTATACCAGAAGTAGAACAACTAAAATGTTTAATAAAGACAAGATCAATCTTAATATCTTTTTCATTATAATTGAAAACAATCTAAAAGATAACTAAGAATTTCTACAATGAACAAAAACCGAGAAATGTTTTAAATGACTCAGAAACAACATCTTATGATATTACTAATAAAACTAACTTAAGATGTTAAACAGAGTTCATTAGAAAAGTAAAGGTACAAATTCTTAAGGGCTAGTTTTTCACCCAAGATCCATCTTTTTTTTAAAATTAGTACGATATAAAAAATAAAATAAAAAGTTTTTCACCTAAGAACCTTAGAAACTCTTTTCCAATTGACCTAAGAGCTTTAGAAACCCTTTCTCAACTCAGTAAAATACAAAAAACGAATAAGAATTAAAAACGCCAACACATGAGGAAAATATAAGACAATGTAATATGGGATCCACAGAAAATCTCTCAGACCTTTCAGTTTGACTGATACACTGGAAAAGCTAAGGGATTAAAAGACAACTATCTTCCAATAATTTATATTTCCTCTCCTTCCAAATGCCCCAACAAATAGTGCATGGAAACAGCTTCAACAAAATGAAACCCATATAATAGATATCGGAATATCAGCGTGATTCCACAAAGAGAATAACAATGGAAATCACTAAGAAAGATCCAAGAAATACCAAAATGGTAGAAAAGGTTCCATGTCCATGTTAAATGTGCAAGACGCATTCTTCCAATTCTTGCACATCACACACAATATCATCAACAGAAACTGATACACTGAATAACGCAAACCTAGGATGCATGCACGTCCTTAACAGATACTTTCTAATGTGCCATGCCACACAATTCGCACACTCATACATAACAAATATGCAATTGTATGCAATTGTATGCAATGTATCTCCACTTTAACAAATACTTTCTAATGTGCCATGCCACAAAATTCACATCAGACAACAGTCATGACGCATATTCCGACTATAAGATCTTTCCTCCACCAAAATGACTCTGAATGTAATATTTTGCATGTACATCATAATTATATGGATTTTTAACCGATCAGATCACAATGCGGAACTACTATTTTTAGAAAGGACAATACATCCACAGATGTCCCAGATACCCCTATGATCGTCGACTCCAAATTCACAAAGCAACCTCATGTATATCCCTGTCTGGCTCAATATCAAATCTAGACTCTCATCATGAACCTTATCCTACAAGCTGGGTCTTGGACACCAGGATTGCCCTCACCACAATTGTTGGTGACTGTTGGGCTCCGACCCTCCCACCTCACCCAATAGTTACCCACAAATTTATCCCTTTGTCAATGGTTTAAATCAACAATGATATGAGTTAAGGACCATATTTTAGCCACGTATAAAACTGTGGCTGACGCTTTCCCATCAAAGGCATATTGGTTACTCAAAACAATGAAATATAGAGTAAAACCAACTTTCTCTGTACGTAGGACCAACTCCACACCTTTAATCATTAAATTGGCAAGTACAGAGTCCATTCTACTCCATATCATGGGGAACTATACTTTGATATGAGTTTCAGACAAGAATTCTTTAATTCATTTTGATGAAAAACCATCTGCAGCTTTATAACTGCCACAAGCATCACCAATAGCACACAAAATGATATTCTACATAAGGAAGGACACAAACAACACATACCTTCCATCTTTTATACCACAAACAATCCTGCAAGCTACCTTAAAATCAAACCATACATCCAATTGAACTCTGGCCCCAGAAAATTCTTTTCCTGGCCGTCAAGTTCTCAAGCCTTTGACTCCAGGAGGAAAACAAATATCAATCAACCCCTACCCAGCATAAAGCATGCCACACCTCCAGGCCTACTTGGTTACAGCTTTGACACTAGGCTCCGAGTGTACAAACCTCCCTGCTAGGCAGCTTCTTTAGAATTCATGTCTGCCTTCAACTCCATGGGGGGCATATGCAAATAGGTGTTTCTATTCTTTCTAAACTTTGCTTCCACATCTCTTTGTTCTTTCGACCACCTTATTTCTTTGTCCCTTCCCATTCAAGCACTTCTTGGAAGAGTGTGAGATTAAGAAAATGACTACATGAATAGAACAAACAGGAACACAATCGGCAGATTTCCACGACACAATCCTAAGCCAGCATTTGCCAGAACT
This sequence comes from Buxus sempervirens, assembly GCA_947561395.2. Classification (NCBI taxonomy): domain Eukaryota; kingdom Viridiplantae; phylum Streptophyta; class Magnoliopsida; order Buxales; family Buxaceae; genus Buxus; species Buxus sempervirens. The sequence goes on from OX387182.1 coordinate 4,792,006, forward strand.
CGATAACATTTCTGACTTAAGCAATTCCAAGGATTGAGTATTTGTTCACAGTGACAACTTATTTATGTCCTCTGTTTTTAAGAGAAGATACCAGTCCAAAAGGAAAATATTAATTACATAAAGCTACTTGTTTCAAAGTTTTTGCTTTAACACCTTATGGGATGAAATGGACTCTGTGCCATGGTTAAAATTACTCAAAAATGATCTGATCATATGCATCAACTGCAAAGTGATTAGAATATTTTTTTAATGGTAAAATCACATACTCTTATAAAAATAAAGAGCCTAAACTAACATTCTTACATGGGGCAAGCTCTTCAAAATGGTTGTTGGCCAAACACATCACTACTAGGGATCAGAGTTCTATTTGAGGATGAAGAGAACATATGCTACACTTCGGAGAAAACAGTATAGGCTACAGTACAGCAATTCACAACTGAAAATAAAGACGATTTCATGGAAGAAAGAATATAAACTACCTGACCAGCACATCTTTCTTACAGTGCCCACATAAGCAATTCTCAGATTTTTCTCCCTTTGACAAAAGATATGAAAGTCCCCTTTTCCGGGAGGGCTTCTTCACAACCATGCCAAGCTCCAGTGGAAGCTTTTCAGGTTTCACCTTATTAACCTTTCGAGCTAGTTTTTTTGCTTCAAAAGACTTCAAAAGATACAAAGGAACATGAGACTCATCCACCCAATATTTCTTCCTTTCGCTAGAGGATGCTTCAAACATTGTTCCATGTCTGACAACTGTGTCAGGGATATTTTTTCTCTTGCCAAAATCAAGAAGATACTTAACGCATGCTCCTTCGATACACTTCCTGCGAATTATCACCTTCTTAAATGGCCTCATTATATTTCTAGACTCCTTTGCCAGCTGAGAGAAGTATTGAGTTTTTTCAAGGTCATCCCACCTAATATTCGCATCAAGCTCTCTAACCTGTAACAATAAGAATAATCAATCATATAAAGATAATGCACCAAGGACTTCAGAAGTACCCAACTGGTATATCTGAGGTCTAATAAACCATGTAAAAAGGATTAATTCCATGTCATCATACCAGCAAGGCCAGCTGTGCTGTGCTTGATGATGTCTCAACAGCAGCTTGCCAGGCAACATATTTACTTCTCTTTGCAAATTCTGAACCATCAGGATAAAATATGCCTGGTATCTTTTTAGAACCAGCTGCAGAGTATTAAATTTAATCCATTTAGAACCATTATTTCATGGGGCTCCTTATAATTAACACAAATCCAAACACGAGAGATAAGGAAAGCAGAGACCTTGTCGGCCACCCTTGTAAGCCAAGGAGCGAGGCAAAACTTTCCAGTGGAACAATTGACGGGAAATCCTTCCACCTCTCCACCAAAAGATAGCCGGTTGGGAGGGTGAATTCAGAGAAGAGCAAGAATCAGAATCTGAAAATCTGGCCCGCTTTCTGCCCATCCCATGCTTTGAAGATACATTAGATGAACTAGTCAAGACATGTGAAGCTGAACCAACTGTGTCAACAGAATCCACCTGTTTTAACCACTCTGGCAAAAGTGCAATACGACTCAAATTTGCTTCTAACTGTAAAATGGCAGTTTCACAGATAATCAGCACAGGAAGAGGAAAAAGTTGCTAGTTTTTACACAATGATAGTGACAACCACAATTGATACATTCAATATGCATGGTAATGAAATCTTACAGTGAGAATCAGATGCTTCACTGATGAAATGTCATACAGTTTAAGTACACTTCTATGCCACAACTTGGCGTAATTTGGATTCTGCCATGGACCCATCAAAAGCCCACACAACCGGTCTTCGATTGAGAGAATATGACAAACTACAGCAACAAGATGGCTTTTTATGGGTCTTTTTGAATTAACACCAAGTACTGCACTTTTTATGTTTTCATGCTTATCGCCATTGGCATTGAACAAGCAATCCCCATTGTCAGTAGAATTTTTGCAAGAGAAGCACCAACCACAATTCTCTTTCTGTACATCGCTACTAAGCTTCTGAATGTCTGGCCAAAAAAAACATGATCTCTTAGCGATGACTTTAAGCTGTGCGGAAATTATTTCCCCAGAAAACACTTTAGAGTCTTCATTTATGCCAGCTGACGATTTATGCGTTAACTCATCAGCAACTGATGCAGCTGTTCGAGCAAAACTGTAATGATTTATGTAACCAGTTTCAACTGGCAGTTGAGATGTCTCCCCATTTCTTGGGTTTGTTACAAATGGCGAATGGCCAGGTTTATCCAGGAAGCCAGCTTCATTTGAAATTCGACAATATTTATTCAAACAATCTTCTCCAGTTTTCTCAGATGTTTGGACGGTCTTAGGGGGCCGTGAGGTTTCAGGGGATCCTTCAGAGTTCACAAATGAACTTGCAATCTCTGAAAATTGACTAGTGCTAATGGAATCCAACTTGTTGACAGATTGTGACACCTTAAAGCTTTGATGGCCACAATCTTCAGCAGTAACAGAGTCATCTGTTGATTTTCTTCCATCAATGAGCACATTGCTGACTTCATTGGTTGCCGAAGGTGTCACAGATATGGAGGACATATGTATATTAGAAACCTGCAAGTCCAAATCTTTGCACCCAATATGGTTCTGAGAGCCTAACTGATCTTTAACTCCAATTGGGTCAACAGGAATTTCCCAATGCATGGAGATTGCATTTATTAGACCACCATAAAGACTGTCCAATGACTTCATCGCATCAATAACAGCATTCAAATCATTCCTATGATAATAGGAATAAGAAGACTCTTGGTCATGTGAATTTGACCTGCATAATTAGAAATATATAAATCAAGACAAGTGTCAAAGAAACATAACTGCTACTATGTCCATGGTTTGCCACTTAGGCCGCCGAAATTTCGCTTCTCACCCCCCAGCAGCACAAAATGGGGATAGCGTGCTAGCGAAACACAGCGGTGTGCCGACGAAAAGAAAGCAAAATGAGCAAAATGCTGCAAAACATCCAAAAATTGGTGATTTCAATTTAAAATGCTCAAATCGTGCGAAATTTAGCTTAATTTAGATGACTTTTCATATGAAGAGCTTTATTCCTCTCTTATTTGGGCGAAATTTTTTTTATATTTATTATATAAAATCACTTATTTATTCAAAGCAAATGAGTGCTTTTAAGCAATAAATGTTTGAACTTTGGCCGAAATAAGGAAGATTTGAGCTCTTCGTACGAAATTCACCTAAATTGGGCTAAATTTCACATGAATTGAGCATTTTAAGTCAAGATAACCCAATTTTTTTTTGGCTATTTCACTGCCTTTTGCCAACTTTTCGCCAGCACGCCACTGTATTTCATCGACACCTTGTCAAATTTCGTCTAAATTTCGTTTTTTCCCCATTTCGTCTACTTAGAGAAACACCAAACGGTACCAAAATGGCGAACCTTGATTATATCAATAAGATGATGATGATGTGCACTAAAAGAGAAAGTATTGAAAAGTCCATGGATAGAGTTGAGCGACCATGTGCATGTTCTACAATTTTTAGGAACGATAGCATTTGATTATATCATGACATTCATATTGTAACTAGCTTCCAAAGGATCCATTCACCAGCGACCTGGCTAGTGGCTACTAATGCAATTAACCACTCAAAATTTTCAGCAATCTTTCAAATTCATTCAACAAAAGAATACAAAATTTTCTTCTAACTAAAGCAATATATTGCAAATTTTATGAAATTACTGATCCAGCCATCTCATCACGATCAATTCCTTCCCTGAGTAGCCAGGAGAGCGATGGTGTCTTGTTCTAACAGTTATAATTTCAGCAGGGAATAGCCGGGTGAACTTAATTTCGACCATTTCCTTCCCTGAGTAGCTAGGAGAACAATAGGTATCTTGTTCTGACAGTTATCATCTCAGCAGGGAATAGCCAGGTGGCAAACAAAATTAAGCTATGCCGTTAATTATATCAGCACTCAAATCATCAACTAGCCCCGAGATTTCAAATTTTTTTGACTCAAATAAATTCCTTCTGCTTTTCTTTTCTTCCTCATTATCACAAGGGAATTTTAATTCAATGGTTATTCTATCTGTTATTGTACCAAATAACAATAAGATAACAAACATGTGCCAAAATCTCTTCGTTTATTTCATTTTGTATCATTAAGAAAAATACCATGAAAGACTAAGGTTCTTTTTTACACCCAAAAAAGTGCATGATGCAATGACTGAGCTTTCACCTGCAAGATTTTTATATATAAACACAGCCTAATAGACCCATGGGCGCATTATGGCAGGTACTATTATATTGTCTAAAATTTCAGTTAGTTTATGGTTGTATTGAAAATTTTCAGCCAGTGTATGGTTGTTTTGAACCCTCCAGACTGATTCATAGAGTCAAGGCCAGATATGATCCCATTAAGATATAAATCTGTCAATAACCACATAAGTGTTGGATGATGATATCTACTAGTTTACACGTGGAGAACTGAGATATATGCACTAATAGAGGGATAAACCAGTCAACATATCACGCAAAATGAAATTTCCACCTCAAGTAAAACTTAATCATTCAGTTTTAAATGTTGCCATCCCTCTTCTCCAATACTGTCCATGATATTCATTTTCTCATTTAAATAACATAAGCATGATTCAAATATTTAGCTTAACATTTTCTACTTATTATAATATGTGATACCTCTTTTCTTTCTATCTTTCCAACTCAGAAGCTTTGCATGTCTATTCAGCAAATTATGTAATGGTAATCAAGATAATTAACCATAAATCATAACATGAAATAAATTAAGTGAATATAATAATATAAATAAATTTTATAATCTTCTGCAGAGGAGACACTTACACCAAGAGGTAGCCACAGCAGCTAAAATACAACCGTCCAAGAGGATCTACTCCCAAGAGCTCTGCTCCTCGGAGAGATTTTGACGATTTCATCCAAGGCTCGCGTTTGTCTATCACACACTCGGGGCAGTACCACTCACCTTCTGGCAAAAGTTCACTGGTGACCCCTACACACCTCAAATGGTACGCAGCAGGACAACCATCACAGCATATCAGGCTCCCGTCCATCCTACAAAGGCAACATTCATCACTATTCCAGTCAGCGGTCTTGTTGCTAATGTCCTCAGTCAAGCAAGAACCACCCAAATCATCCACCGGATCCTTCCTTCTCTTCTCTATATTCACAGCTCGATCAATATCCACATCAATCTCTGATCTCAGTGATCTTCGATTTAGCTCTAACCTTATGGCATCCACCTCAATCACATGATCGCATAAACACCTAAGTAGCTCAACCTTCACAGCCACTGGCTGTTTATAGTAGTCACTGTTCAAGATCTTCAAATCACTAAGATCAAAACCAGGTTTCAGCTCTGGACCACAAATGATTAAATACTCGACCATAAAAACAGGCCATGTAACCAAATCCAAAACCCCCCAGTTGAGACTCCTGAATCAAGAAATTTAACAGAAACCGTGACAAGTAATAATAAAAACCATTATTAAATAGATAAAATAAGAATCTAAGGACTGAAAAGATATTGCAAGGATGAAATGGTTTACCTCAGACAAACAATAGCTGATTCAGAGCCTTCACTGGAAAGAAATTCCAAATGCTTTTTCAGAGTTTGTAATATAGAACAATGGATGAAATCAATGAGAGAATTGGAAAAATCACATCCCAATGCTTCCACAAAGGCTTCCAAGCTAAAGGGACTCAAAAACAACGAAGTACTGAATGACCTTAAACAGGCATAAATAGAAAAAATGTCAAGAACATGAATCCCATCTAAATTCAGATTTTTTGAAGATGGGAAAAGTTCCAGATTCTGAAGAACATTGGTCTGTTCTAGATATCCTTCACCTGCTGAACCATCAAGTTTCCTATCTGATACAGAATTAACTTCAGGATTAAATGTTACATCATTGGCTTCCTGAGATCTTTCAACGCTTGAGTCAAGATTCTGACAAGAAATATTAGATGTCAGTCTACGAGTGCTTCTTCTCAACACTGTATCTGCTTTGGATCTCAAATTTCTGGAAATTCGCCTTCTTTTCTTACGACTGTTTTCTTCCCCAACCTCCTTGCAGATTCCTTCAACTATCCCTGAAGAGGTCTCATCAGTTATCTGCTTCCAAGAACTTCCACCATTGTTTGCTCGAATTTCTAGATGAGTTCCAAAGTAAGTGTCTTCTTGTAGACTTCCATTTGAAATGCCACCCTTTATTGGGGTTGCTTCAGCAGCTCCCACCGAAGCAAATTCCTCGCAATTTCCATCGACAACTGATTCATTCACTTGTGATAAAGAAGTGCTTTCTATCAAATTTCCACCACAGCTGGTAATTGCCATCTCCATTTTGTCCTGATGGCTCGAATGCACATCAGACCTACATTCTTCCTTACAAGTTTCCTCAGCAGAATCAACAGGCTCACCATCTTCCAATGTTCCACCTATATTGCCATTCATTGGAGAATTCCCATCAAAACAACGCACTTCCTTTTGTGTTTCTTCAGTAGACCCAGCTGACTCACCTGCCCTCAAAATTCCCTCTAAAGCGCCATTTCCTTTCAAATTCCCATCGAAATAACATTCTGTCTCTCGAGTTCGTTCAGCAGAACCAAATGACTCGCCTTCCTTCAAGGCTCCACCTAGACCGCTATACGCGCAAACATTCCCGTCATAATCAACATTCTTCTTAAGATTCTCCTCCAATTTAACATTCGTATTCCACTCATCAATTCCACTGACACATCCAGTTTCCTTCAAATTCTCACCGAAGCCACATTCCCTCTCCAGGGCTCCTACAAATTCCCTACGAATCACACCGCCCTTCAACTGCGTTTCCTCAAAACCCTCCTTAGAACAACAATTTCTAACCAAACTATCAGAAGACATACCTGAACCGAAGGGAATTTCCCATTTCGCCTCTCTCCTTCGCCGTTTCTTCGGCCTTCTCCCGCCACCTTCTGCCGTCTCGATCAGCTCACTTGTACCAGGCTCCACCTCCCCCTTCAAAAGCGAAATCACCTCCGCAACATCGATCTCCTCCGAATCACCGTCTTCGTAAACAATTTCCAGGAACCCGGAAGACGGGTCGAACGAATTTACTACCCCTATCAGGATCCCCAACCCTTGAAACTCCTTCTTCACGGATTGACCCACAAACTCCATTTCCGGGCAGGATTTTTACGCGAGGTAGCACAACAACGAATCGCGATCTTCACCAGAACCATAAGACCATCTGGTTCTCATTCTCCTTTCTTGTCTTCTCCTCGGTACGTAACAACGGTTATAACAATAACAAGGTTGGGAAACTGAGCGAGGTCGTGGAAATGCCCGCTGCTCGCGACGGACAGAGAGCGAAAGAAATGGGGTGCGCACGATAAGAAATCGTTAACGTATATATAAGGAAAAATGTGGTAAAAAGGTAAAAAAAATGCAACGCGCAGCAGTGCTCCGGAACGCTCCTCAAATACAAATGACGCCGTTGTCCCGAAATCCTTATTGGGCACTTTTGGCTGAAGCAAGTCTCCTAATTGGTTTTTATATTTCTCCTTTTATTTTTCCTCCTAAAAAAAATTTATTTTGTGCATTTGATCGATTCCAGGTTTTGAGAAATCGTTTGCCGCGTTAAACTGCGGCAGACACCGGATGCTGTCACGTAAAGCATTCCACAATGCTGTGCATTCACATTATTCCCATCAGCAGACGATTTCAACCCGAAAAAATGCTTTGTTCGAACTACTTTCATTGTTAATTAATTTACGATTAACATTGATGACATGACTTATTATTATTATATTTTTATATGGGTATTTTAAATTAGGGTTTTTTGCTTTCATACCCCTATATTATTGTATATTTGCATTTATATCCTTATGTTTTTTGTATTTATATTTATACCCTCTATTTATCAAAAGTGTTACAGTCATACCCCTGACGTTAAAATCCGTTAAGTTTGTTGTTTATTTTTTTTAAATGACTAAAATAACCTTTTGCAAAATAAATGATTTTTACATTTATCCCCATATATTATCTTATATTTGCATTTATACCCTTATATTATTATATTTATTGCATCTGTAACCAAAGTCATTAATATCCTAGATGAATTCTATAATTAAATTCTCCTGATCACTAATTTATCAAACTTTGTCCTAAATTATTTTAGCAACCAATTTCATTGTCCTTAATAGCAATCAAATTGTACAACTGATTATACAAAATATGTTATTTTAAATAGCTTTTATACATCATAAACACTATTTATATGGTAAAATATCAAAATTATTTGTACATTGCAGTCATCATAAAATATTTGAATTCATTTATTGAATTCATTGTACAGGGGTATGCATGCAAAAAGCCCTAATATTAATGACTTTGGTTACAGATGCAATAAATATAATAATATAAGGGTATAAATGCAAATATAAGATAATATATGGATATAAATGTAAAAATCATTTATTTTGCAAAAGGTTATTTTAGTCATTTAAAAAAAATAAACAACAAACTTGACGGATTTTAACATCAGGGGTATGACTGCAACAATTTTGATAAATAGAGGGGTATAAATATAAATACAAAAAATATAGGGATATAAATGCAAATATACAATAATATAGGGGTATGAATGCAAAAAACCCTTTAAATTAAAAGTTGTTGAGAGATGGAATGTATGGTCTCACACACCTTTTTTCGGCGCTACATATTACTTTAGATGTAGATAGAGGTAAATGTAGAAAAGAATGAGACTGTGCGAGCAAAAAGTCTCAATGCATGGATCGATGTAATTTATTAATTAGCGCGTAGAAGTCAATATGGAAAAAATGATAGAGGCTTTTTGAATTCCAAATGTTAGTCACTTTCCTGTTACATTTATAATAATACTAGGGGACTACACGCGCTACGCGTGTAGAAAACGCAGGCCCACTTTGATAAACAGCCAAGGTAGTTACATTAGTGGGGGATTGTTTTGTTTAGAGAGGGTAATGCTTGGAAAAAGAAAAAGAGGGCCAGAATGTGGAGGGAATATTCCTCCCTCTTCTCTTTATATATAGTATAGATAATATAATATAGTAGAAGTTGCTACGTGAAGTATTTGATGGCCGGAGTTCCTTCAACATGAAAACCCTTCTCACCTTAACGATGGAAAAAAAATTAAAACAAAAACTATTATGATACTCCATGCAATAGCATCTCACTCAAAATTCAAGGACAGGCGCACTAGAAAAGTGAGAGGATGTCAAACCGGTGTACTTTGGTTGCATATTGTAAGAATAGAGAATCCTTCTTATATTAACCATAAAAGGTAAAAAATAAAAATTAACTCTTAAATATACTCTATAGGATTGCATCTCACTCAAAACATGAAGAAAAGTGAAAATGAAAAGTAAGAGGATGTCGAACTGACTTTTTTGGTTGCACACTGTAAGAACAAAGAAAGATGAGACATGAGAGGATGTCAAGGCCTTGGAAGTTATGATTTTGAGCCCTAATATGCACGTGTGTTTTATATTCTTGCATATTTCACCTTATTTGTATTTATTTATACTATATTCAATGCGAGAAGGCCCATCAGGAAGCATGCCAAACGCAATGCGCAACTTCCCCAAAAAAACCCTTCCTCGCATTGTTAAGACTCATTAATACAAGGGTTATGTTTGTCATAACAACTCAATTTCCTTAATTTAAAAGTTAAGCAAATTGGTAACACTCTCTACATCCGTTCTCACATGCATTCACACCCTGCTAGTATGTATATACATGCACAATGTGAGGTGCCCCTTGGGAATCAAGCCAAAAAAATGTATGTCTTTCCACATTTGTCTTTAACATAACAACACCAAGAATCATTAAGAAGGGATAGAATGGTCAAAACTGTTTCAAATATTCTAAAACCTAACAATCAGTTGTTAAACTGTTCCTTCCCACGATACACATTATTGCACCTACACCATGCTAGTTTGTATAGTGGGCATGCCTTATTTATATGTAATAAAAAGTTTTCATATTTTTATTAGAAAAATAATAATAATAAAAGTTTTCTTTCCACAAGCAGGCATGGGCTTTTATAGTCTTTTTTCGGGTGGCCTTCACCATAGTTCAACCAGCCGGATCTTTGGGCTGGACGGGCTTGACACTCGTATATGGTCTGCAACCGAGCCTGAGTGCGCCTAAGCCCACCAAGTGATTAGCTTCACCCGAAACGCGGTAGAGCGCCCAGCCTAACCTTTGTTCCGTGGTGATCAGACTGCGATCGATCGACAGTTTGACACACTGGGCAGATCATACGTCAATGGATGTTGCGGATGGAACAAAATCGAAGACGAGCCGGGGCTACTCTCGTCGTGTTTTCCAATGGACGTTAATAGGGTTGCCGAGAATGTCTGTCTGATTGCCTGTTATTGAGTGCCCGCGAAGGAAAACGAGTAACGAAAGTTAGAATTTCACAGAATTCAAGACACTCCCGAGTTCTGAAGCCCAAGAACCCCACTAATCTTCACAGTGAAAGTTAAATCTGCGGCCAAATTAACTCGTCGCTGCAACACCTTTTTTTTTTTCCGGAGCTACGTCGATTCCTTCCATTCGCATTGCTAACAGGTGGCAGCGGCGCAACGATGATTCTCGAGGGGAAGGCTCCGACGCCTGCACAATTTATGGGTTTTGTTGCTTCATTTACCAAAGCTTCCCGGACTTCTGCCTATCCGACAAATCTCTCCCACCAAACCCTATACTCAACTGTTTTCTTCTGATCTCCTCCCACGTCACCGCTCGGAGGGCTGCCATCGCTTTGACGAGCTCCTCAAGTGCCTTTGTGATCCCTGGTTTTGTTGGGCCTCCCAAGCGCACACATCTTTCAACGCCAATGTCATATCTTGCGCATAGACGACGCTCGAATCCATTGCATTCCCGAATTAAGATTCCGAACTTGGGTTTCTGTGTCTTCAAAACTTGTAATTTCTCAAATTCCCTAGCGCTTGCCGGATAAATTTGTTAGAACAGAAGCCGGAGCTCCTTCATTTTCCACCGTTGTTGTTGCAAGAAGCAATGGCAAGGAACCTCCAGTTTTCCCCCAGCTCTACCTCTACCCCTCTCCCTCTTCCTCTCCCTCTCTCCCTCTCTCTCTCACATTACCTAACATGCCTTTTCACTATGTGATGCTTCTTCATGTAAAGATGTCCAATATTAATATATTGCAGGTGTTTTTCATCGTTAACTGAGAAAATTCATCCACAGCCATGAGCCGAAGATGAGAGAGAAGTTTCGGATTTGGTGGCCTAGGCATCTGTCATCGTCTTGCCAATCATACTCTACTGTCTTGTTTGGGTGGTATATTTATCCCTCTTCAGCTTCATTCGACATTGTGGTAGCGGCTGCACTTACTCCTGACGAGGTTTCGTGCTTCTCATCTTCTCTTCAGGTAGAACCATAAACTCAAATTCATAATTATTAATCTTTTTCTTTAGCTGGACTTACGGCAATGTTTGTAGACCGGGTTGGTTTTGGCACTTTAGCTTTTTAGCTTACTATAAGCCTGGTGTCCAGAAAGAAATTGTTTGCCTAGAATGAAGACTTGCAATGTGAAACTGGGGTTTTTTATTGTTTATGGCTAAAAGTGGTAGTTTAATAGTTTTTTTATATTAGTTTTTATAATTTTATTGGCCAAAATACGAAGACTCACTACATGCAGTTTACCAAGTCATTCCAATTTCCAAGCACAAAAGGGTGTTGCACAACAAGTATGGACTTAACTTTGATACAAGTGTATGCCAAGGTTGTTGCACAGAAATCAACTTACCATTATACACGTGTATATACATACACTTCTACGCACATGTATTTTTTATTTATCTATATATTTACAAAAAGGGGCAAGGATAACATAATCTAGAAATAGAGGCCTTGGTAGCAAGGTTCTAAATTTCGATTTTGCTAGAAGTATCATACTTTTTTGAATTGGAGACTTTTACACTTCAGTAATATACATTTTTTTTTCTTTTCGAGTCTAATCAATTGAATTTATTCTCTATTATTTCTTCCCTAATATTACATTCGTTTCTCCTAAAGTTTTCATGTAACTTTTGTTCTCGTCTCAAACTAGTCTGTTTCTCTTTGAGAGTTCTCTTTTTGCAGGGGGTTTTGATTAGTTTTTGAGCTTTTTGGGGTCTAGATTGTAAAGGGAAGATGTGAGAAAAATTAGAAGTGATGTGGAAATCCTTTCCATGAACTGAAGAAGTGTTTGGGGATTTCATTTATTGGCGAAGAGACTAAGCAGCCATTTAAGGAGGAAGGAAGATTATGTGTAGTTGGGAGAGTTATTACAAGAAGGCCTTCTACCTAAAAAGTTATAAGTGTTGACGATGAAGGTGTTTTAGGATCCTTTATAATATTCAAATCAAAGGTTTTGTGCGATTATCTTATTTCTTTTCCTTCCCTTTCCCCTGTTAGACTGGAAGGAGGAATTCCAAAGTTATGGTTTTTGAGAGATTGAGATGGAGGAATGGGATTTTTGTTGCCAAATCCAATTAGTTCGGATTAGGCATTGTGTTTTTGAGAAAATTTTAATTTTCATTTATTCTGTTTGAAAGGACATTGGGGAACATCTTCGGTCTTTTGCCATTATATTGAATTGTACATATTTGTGGCTACTGCTGTTTGATTTGCTTTGGGATGTTAGACAATGACTTCTAATGAGGTTGTGATGTTTCAAGAAATTAATGTGGAAGATGGTGGGATAGGTTGTCGGAGGTTATTGCGATCAAATTAATGATTGACGTTGTTACACTGCTTGTGAGTGAGTAGTAATCTTAGACGTTCACCAAAGAAAGAAGTGATTATTCTCTTTTTATTTTTTTCATAACGGCGATTTTATCAAGCAAAAAGTGGAATGTATTACTTTTGATCTGTTTATAATCTGATCTAAAATCAAATGACTCCTACAATTGACAACCCAAAGCCTCCCCGAGCTTCCTGGAGCCCAAATTCTCCATAACTCCTACAAGTGACAACCCAATCCCCAAAGCCTCTTCCAGCTTCCTGGAGCCCAAATTCTCTGAGCTGTCACATAGTTAGGCTTATATATTTGAGAAGGCATTAAGCAAATAGTAACAGATACTGGATATCACATGGTTAGGCATTATATATTGAGAAAGATCTCTACAGTCCGAGTTGTCTGAGCTTTCTCATTAGTGGAAAGCCGAATAGAGAGAAAATTAGAAGTATCATCATAAAGTGATGTTGAGAAGCCAAATTCTTTGAAGTGTGTTTTTGGGTAAAACCGGGACTTGTGTCATGGAGTTAAGGAGATAACTTTACGGCTATGATATGATATTTTCATGCTCATATACGTTAAGGACCGTATTAAGCAGAGGCAGTAGGTGTTGCCATTTCACCTTACTATTTAAAAGAACTGACCATTTTTTTTTATTTATATTTCCCTCTTTAAATCAGGGTGTTCTCAAATGCACAAATGGTACAATGCCTCAATTTCTACAGGACAAATCAACATTCTGTATTCTGGGCTCTTTTGCGGCTGACTGCAGCTCTATTGGGAAACTGCAAAGTGTTGGAATGAATGGAGATGATCCACTAACATCTCCCAATTACAGAAAATTGAGACTACAGAATAATGAAGATATATTTGAAGAAAATTGTGGACAACAGAGCTGTGGATGCCCCAAATATGATGGATTATTGGAGCTCTGTAGGGAGACTTGTACCAGAAACGGTGACTGGATCCAGTTGTCAAATGGATACTTAAGTAAAGAGACTCATTGGATTCCTTTTTTGCATCATATACATCATTATGGACAAGTAGTTTCTTGCTGTGATGTTCACGTATGTAAGTCAGTTTTGCCTTTACTTTGCGCTTCTTAGATCAATCTTATATATGGTTCTCCTTAAACTCTATTCATTCTTCTGTTGAATCAGGTAATAATATATGAACCTCCAACTTTTGGTGTCCATCATTTCTCACTGACCTCACAGTATCCTTTGGAGCGATTGAAGCCACCTCTCAAGAAACCCAATTGGGTTGATGAACTTCACCAGAAGCAGCATCCCCCTGACTTGGTAATATTGTACTTGTAGGATACAGATATTTCTTTCAATGGCATTTGAATTGTTGTTCCAGTTTTATGGTTCTAGTTGACTATTTGTTTACTTTATTGGTTCAAATCTTCTAGTACAGGATACAGTAATTTTGGCAGTCAACAGTGCAGCTGCTGCTAAAATATTTTTGTTGAAATATATGGAGCCCAAGTCATCTTGTCATCAGTTTCCCAATTTTCACATGTAATCTCTTTTGCTACTTGGTACTTTCTTTATTTCTTGTTCTTTGGTTTGCATGTTTTAATGGTCTATCTTGTGTTTTCAGGTTGTTTTCTTTCGTACGGAAGCTTGTAGCCATGCTTGTTGCTTCTTTCTCCACTCTCTTATACATTGTTCTACAGTTCTTCCATAGCATGATGATCTATGGTTCACAATCTTTGATTTACATCATGTTAGCAAGGGTCTTCAGCCATACATCAAGGAATATCCACATCCGCTGTTGTCAGCTTTTATATTGGCCAACCTTTCTTCAACATACTGGTCCAAGGTAATATTGCAGAAGTGCAGAAAAATTAGGAAAACTTGGTCATTCTTTGAGTCATGCTATCCTGGACAGCATGTGTTGACTGCCTTACTTAAGTTTAGAGGCATGATTGCATTTCATGGATTCGTTTACCACTTACTCACGGGATAGCTCAAACTGTGCTTTTATGGTCCTAAGTGGCTAATGCTCTATCACATTGAGTTTGATGGTATCAAAACTTTTGAAAGGTTAGAAAAAAGCATATGACTTGGATGACCCGAGTCATCTTATGGAGTCAGTTTTTTGAGTAGTTGCTTTTTACTTGGGGATAAGTTAATCTGTGGAATCTGATCTATAGTTCTGTGCTGTCTTTGGCTTCTTGAAGAGAATGTTTTGATGCCTTGTCTTATGCTTTTGAAACTTGGGGGATTTGTAGGTTACAATCCAATGTCCAGTATGCAGAGAGAGCTTCATTACGTAAGCATTCCATGTGGTCCAGTGTAGCTGTTGATGTTCTTTTGGGAAATGTGGCTGGTTTTGCATTGTTATTCCATGCAGAAACTGCATGCTTATGGGTTTTTGACTTTGTAAGTGACATCACGAATAATTTGTTACGCTCGGGTTGTGTGTGGCTTATGGGGGTCCCTGCAGGTTTTAAGCTGAACACAGAGCTAGCAGGAGTTCTTGGAATGACATCACTTAATGCAATACAAATCTGGTCTACCCTCTGGTTCTTTTTGGGTTTCCTCTTCAAGTATTTTATTAAAGGGCTTGCTATATCTGGGATTGTTTCGGGGCTTACCATACCTATTGCTCTGACAATAGATATGATTGGGCTTGCAACATTACATATTTCAACCCTTCATTGGTTGATCTCATTATTGTATTCACACCAGATTCAGGCATTGGCAGCTCTATGGCGCCTTTTCAGGTGGGTTTTGTTTATGGTTGATATTGATACAACTAAGGCTCCATTTTTTTTACTACAAAATATCTTATGGTGTAGAATCATTTACTTTAAATTTATTTTTCGGCAAAATATGATTTTTGTGCTATCTTTCTTTGTTTAGTGAAAAATGGATTGATAATGTGCTTTTTTTACTTTTCTTTTGTTTGGATTGAAGCAAAATAAGTTAGGAAAATGGTGAGGCTAGGCAGACCAAAGTGTTAGCACTGGTTCAATGGTGCTATTGCTAGAGGTTATGGTGGTAGTGGATTACTTCGTAATGTACAATCACATTTAACATTTGGCACAGCAATCGGATCACTGTTGAAGATGCAGCTTGCCACATAGAGGATGTGTCATTGCTGATGGTGGTAGGAGGGTGGCATTGCTGTTAGAAGTGTTGCAGCATTGCAGTAATGTTCTCATGGTACCATTGTTGGAGACAATGGTCGTGTCATAAATGAATGGTGGGAGGTAGTGGAGATGAGAGTGGTGGTGGTGGTGCCATCATCATTCTTCACTACTGGTGTCAGACTCCATTTAACTTGGGTCAATATAGGCCAGAGGCAGATGTACGTCAAGGTAACCCTGCTCTTTCAACACTTTGGAATTGCTCCTGGATCAGAATCCCATAATGTATCGGAGCACATGAAGCCATCTTGTTATCTTTTGGAAAGGAAAAATATGGTGGTTTTTTCGTTACCAAAGGTGGAGGTTGTTGTGGTTATACTTCTTTTGAATGTAATAGTTCTAGCGTAGTTGGTAATAGCAGTGCCATCACCAAAGGTGACGGTGGTGGTGCTGCTGCTATCACCAAAGGTTTTGGTTATGGTTTGATAAAACAAAATGAAAGAAGAAATCTAAAATTATGTGGACTTAAATCGTAATTTTCCAGAAAATGACATGGAGTTTTGAAATACATGTCATTTTGAAAAAATCTCATTGTTTTCGGAAAAATGAGGATAGATTCATTTGATGCTAAGAACATTTTCTGAATTTTATTTGCATCAATACAGCCTAGATCCTTTTTGCTCATAAATGTATTTGTCTAGTTCCTTAAATTGTCTCTTACAGTTTTTCATGAGGTTGTTTATTTGTAAGAAGTACTGGATTCACCGGTATTGCTTGAGTGTTTAACCTGAAGATACAACTCCACCTCTTGGATGGCTTCGAAGTTATAATGACGAGAAGGTTCTGTTAATTTCCCTCCACAGGCCCAACACAATCATATATGCAAATGAAAGATCAAGATTTTCAAACACGTCAAGAGGGTTGTCATTTGCCCCAAGTTGACAACAGGAATTGGATGGCCTTGATGGATGAGCACATAGATTGATTGCCGAATAGAAAGATGGTGCTCCAGTGGTAGCTGTGATATATGTGTAAAAGGGAAAAAGAATTTCCTCTCCGTGGTTTACAAAGTTGTGTATAGTTTTTTGGATATTAGGGTGTGAATAGAAGGGAGATTTTGTTAAGAATGGGGATGAAATAAATAACTGAAAGTCCTTTACTTTGAACTTCCCTTACACCGTGCAACAGTTCTCGTTTTTCTGGGGCAAGGGAATTTTAGTATAGAACATTAATCTCCTGTTCAAGAGTAGTTATATTTGTTTATTTGTAGCCATTATCAAGGTTGAATGTGTTTCTCTTCAGTGATCTTATAATGTTATTTTTTGGTCCAAGGTCTTGACATTCTTGCTTAACCATTCACAGGGGTCGGAAATGGAACCCACTTCGTCAGAGATTGGATAGCTACAACTATACTGTGGAGCAACATATTGTTGGATCTCTTTTATTTACACCTATCTTACTTCTGCTGCCAACAACCTCTGTTTTCTACATCTTCTTTACCATTATGGTTGCAACTGTGAACTTTATTTGTATCCTGATGGAGGTTACCATATCCATCCTTCATGCTACACCTTATGTCAAGATTTTCTTCTGGTTAGTGAGACGTCAAAGATTTCCCTGTGGGATGTGGTTTGAAATTTTATCTGGCCAGGGTAATCCTTCTGGTTCCTCAGAGCTTGGATGCTCCAAAGAAGTTTGTTCACTATCTGAGTGTTCTCAGCCAAGAAAGACAAAGAAAGACAACAGATCCAGAAATGTAGTTTCATTTATCCACAGCAACTTTTTAACTTTAGGTAGGAGTTTTGAGTTATCATGCATGGGAGTTCCTTCTGTTTTCTTTGGCTGTATTTCTTTAGTGTGTAATTTATGAAATGCAGTAGCAAATGGCAGGTGTGTGTTTGTTTAACTTTGCCACCATAAATCTCTTCAATTTCTTGAAAGCAATATATTAATGAATACATGTACGGCCAGAGCTTACTTTCTTCTTTCATTACTTTCCATTGTTTAGATAGGTTCTCTTTGATCTGTCTCTCTTGTGCATCCCTGGCTGTGCTCATAGACTTTTGAAAACAATGCCCTGTATTGGAGGCTATAGTATCATGCGGATTTAAAAAATTTTACATTAGTATCTCTGTCCTTTTAGTTTGCTTGATTGGGTTTTTAGTCTATTATGTTAAGCCAGCATGAATAACTATTTCAGGAGATATTGTTTTGCCTCACTATAGAAATGTGTTTCGTGGGGTTTCTGCATCCTTTGTTGCTTCATCGGCTTATGGAGTTCTCCTCGGGAAAAAGTGAGTTCAAAGTTGCCTGTGTATCTTATTGTGCTCATTTCTTTCCCAAAATGTTAACTGTCACTGAAATTAAATGTATCGCCAATGCCACAGGATACCATCTGCTGTCGGAACTGGTCTTCCTTCAACAATGCCTTGGATGTCCATTACTCCTAGAGAGTATTGGTGCTTATGTCATGATTCAGTACTTGGTTGTATGGAAGCTTATGAAACTCATGGATTAAACTGACCTAACGTTTCATTTCTTGATCTAACATAGAAGTCTTCAGGAATTGCCATTTTTTCTGCATCTGTGTTCATTCTTTGTATTGCTTGCCCAAGGTTTTGACGGCATACTTTATATGTTTTGGTACATGGATTCTTATGCCCACATGGTTAAATGTTGAAGCTACTGACCTGTAAAATTTGAAGAATTCTGGCTCCTCATATTTGAGGGGTTGAATATGATCTAATTTGCGCACACATACTCAGATAATCTCTCTCTCTCTCTGACTACATATATTTAATATTCTAGTGAGGTCTATCATTGAGGTTAGTTTGTCATTGTGTTATTTATTTATTTTTTTGAACTTTTGACTGTCAGTTGGAGGGCCTCCTTATGGCTTCCTTTCATTTGGGAAAACTGAATGAGAGAATAACAAAGGGGATCAGTGTTGGAGGATTTTGGGTAGGAAAGGAGTTTTGAATAGGTTTATTGCCCCTTTACCATGGGAGTGGTGGCCTAGTGGTCTTGTAGGTTTGCGATGGAGCTTGGAGGGCTGGAGGTGCTAGGATCAAAGATCTTGGAGGGCTGGAGGTCCTAGGATCAAATTCCGCTGTGTTCAGGGGTTAGTACGAAGGACTGGACCTTCCGCCTACAAGTGTACTGCGGTGAGAGTCCAATTCCTCTGACTAAGGCAGAGTTGATTGGTAGTTATGGCTCAATCGAAACATTCTGCAGTGAGGAGGAAGCCACTATGGTAACATCCAGGAGGGTCGGCCAAGCTTTTTTTTTTTTTTCCGATAAAAAAAAATAAATGTTTATTGGTCTTTTAAGAAATGTATGAAGAGTACAAATTTATGTGAGAAATGTATTGGTATTTTTTTTTTGGTAAAAAAAAATGTATTGGTGTTAATAAGACTTGAATGCAGAAGTTATTCATTAGTGTGAAAACCTCAGTTAGCTGATAAATATTCAGGAGGCATCGAGTGTGACAGCATAATCTTGTGTATGCGGGTGTCTATATGTGTTTGGAGAAAGCCCTTCTAACAACCTCTCTATGTAGGTAACTCTCTTATCACAGAATCTAAATTTCCCATGCGACAAACTGTGTGCCGTGGGGGCTATCAACCCAGTCACAAGCTGCCAGGGAGGAATCACGAGAGAAAGAAAAGAAACTAACATGCCCAACTGAAAGTAAGCCTGAAAAGGTCCTGTTTCTTGTATCAAACCCAGTGAATGACAGAAACGAAGGTAGGGCTCCTCCTCTCTCTCTCTCTCGTTTCCAAGACGAAACAAGTTCTTACTGCTTTTTAGTCACGAGAAGTGACTCAGATAGGATGGTATTCCCTAGTCCCAACGTCTCTAAGAGGACAAAAAATAGGCCTCACTCACTTGAGGACAAAATGCCAGTATTGTCATAACAACTGCTCAAGGTGTGAGTAAAGAGTGTACGGTTCATCTACATCCCTTGCTCATATTCACCTTTGAAGTTAGTTTTGTCTGTTGAGTGGAGGGTCCCATGTGAAACCGAGTGTGGCATGTGAGTGCACATGTGATGGGGCCTTCAGTCACCCTCATGTTTGTATTCGCACATGGATGGCAATTTGCTTTGGGAATCCAAGTCCCTACCCTTTTTGCAGAATTGCCTGGTTTCTCCTTCCCCTGTTCAAGGAAGAAAAATCCCATCAAACACAGACACACAATGAGAGGTAAAATGTTGAATTCAGAGAAAGAAAAGTTTTTTTTTGTTATGAAATTTAACAAGGGCAAGAATGGTTATTTGCATGGAACAATTATGTTTTGCAGCAGTTGCTTTCAGGGGTTTCTGTGTCTTTCTGTCTCCTTTTCTGAAAGTGAAGAAACACTGAATAATTTGCATGCTAGATGCTAAGAAAAATCATTCAGGAGGCACTATTCAGAAATAGGAAATAATTCCCAAAAATCATATAGAATCAACTGCCTATAAATATCACTAACGGCCTCACAATTCCTCACCTCCACAATATATCACTCTCCCTCCATCCCTCCTGCTCTCAAGCTTTGATTTCTTAGCACCTCATACAGTTGTTTTGTTCCTCTGGACCTACTAGCAATGGCAAGGAAACTAAGCATTGTAATGCTTTGTTTTGTGATGATGCTTGTTTTACTTGTACAAAATCAGGTGAGTCATAGCTTAATCCAAGTAAGGATCATTCTGATTAGACCCTGAGCCCCCATATGGTTACTTGCAATCTACAGAATCTTCATCAATTATGTTTTCTACTTGATTTATTTTCTTATCTGTGACATTGGATTTTTCAGGCTACTCACACGGCGGTTCCAGCTTCACAGCCACAACCAGCAGGAGCCTTTCACATGGTAAGACATTACAAACATCTAAGGAGTTTTACCAGCTCACCTGTTTCTCCTTTCTTTAGATTCATGGTTTAACTCTCTGGGTTTTTTGACTGCAGTATGGTGTCACTCAAGGCAGCCTTCATCCTCAAGGTGAGTAAGCAAGCACTGTCTAATTGTTTCTGGCAGAGTGTTTGTGGGTTTGAGAAGTGTTGCTCATTTGTTTGCTTGCATTTATGCAGATTGTTCACCTCGCTGCAATGCTAGATGCTCAGCCACTGCTTACAAGAAGCCATGCCTGTTCTTCTGCCAAAAGTGCTGTGCCAAGTGCTTGTGTGTGCCACCAGGCACATATGGAAACAAGCAGGTCTGCCCTTGTTACAATAACTGGAAGACCAAGAGAGGAGGACCCAAATGCCCATGAGGATGATTCTATCTAACCATTACTTGTCTTCTTCAGTTCTCATTACAGTATTTAAAGGTGTTACTTATTTTCCCGGTCTTTTGAGTCTCCTCCTAAAAAGCAGAGTCTCCTGTGTATCATTTATGCTATCTTTAACTAATGAAAGCTCAAGTTTACCAGCAATCCTTTACTAATATTCTGCAACATCTTCACTCCTTACACAAGCAATTGGAAGATAAAATCACACAATCAGAATAATTTACTTGGAAACAGAGGTTGGCATGGTGATGATTCAATTGCAGTGGGAACATTTATCTCAAAATGTTGCTTCTTGGGTGGAAAAATGTCATTTGAGAAAAGGGGAAAAAAGGCAGGGGTGGGGAAGGAGAAGGTAACGACCATTTGTTTGTTTGAATCTTGAGAATTAAGGCTACAATAATTCTAATCTTCTTAAGGCTACAATAATACCTTATTGGTCCTAACATGGATCTTTTTCTGCTATTTCATTCACTTTTGATCCCATCCATGTTTTTAATTGGGGCCATGGTAGAATTACTTGGGAGTAGAAAGAAACACAAGCATTAAGAACAAGAGCTTTTTAGTCTGAAAAGATCCTGTCCAACACCATGTATTTGCCTTAAAAAAGTAAAGGGCATTTTGAGTGGCATGCTAGAATATTAGGTAGTTATCAAGATAGATATGTATAAGCAACAAGTTGGGAGATAAAAAGTAAAGGTTGGGCATTTGGGGAAGTACTACACGTCATGGGAGGGAATAGTTACGTAATTGATCAATGAGTTTCAGAAAAATTGAAGCTTTTTTTACTATTGTATCTTTTTATTAATGTATATTCACGATAGTTTGTATGGACTATTATGGAAAGTCTTGCACTTTGGTTTGGCACGAATCCCAAAAGAGGCGCCTCGCATTATGAATAGTATAGAGAGTATAAACGCTATCATAATAAAAAGCAAAAATAAAATTATAGCATAGCACTTTTTTTCCTTGCAATGGTTCTTATAAAATTTCAGTTTTGGTTTTAGCTATACTATAAAGCCAATGTGGTTTTGGTTTTAAAGTCGAATCAACTGAACGGGATTGATTAGAAATAATTAAGTCAACTAATGAGAGATGTTTTGGTTTATTGGTGAAAACTGATAAACCGAACCCAACCAGCTTATTGGGTTTTGTGTTTCTATTTCAAGCCAACCAAACTGAATAGACATGTTAAAGTTAGTTAGACCACCGTTGAGGTTCAGTTTATTGACGAAAACCGATAAGTTGAACCCAACCAACCTATTAGGTTTGGTTTTGAGTTTCCACTGATCGGTTCCGGCTTTATACCAAAGGAAAAAACCGATTCTATTTCAGTTCTACAAACTTTTCGGTTTCGGTTCCAGCAGATTTTCAAGTCAACTAAAATCGATGCTGGCTTATACTAAAGAAAGGAACCGAATCTATTTCAGATCTACAAATTTTCAGGTTCGGTTTCAGTTTTTGTCAAAATCGGGTAAAAATAGAACTTTGCTATCACCAGAAAAGGATTACGATCAAAGGAAGGATCAACTACTGGTTCAACCGGTTAGCGGTCTCATCAAAAACCGGGATTTCTATGAAAAGGGTGGCTCAAGCTCGAATTTTAAAACTTCCGCGACGGAGAACCTGGCGCCCTTGTACATGCTTCCTCGTCCTGCACCTTCAATAGCCGATTTAAACCCTAAATTAATCATTGTTTGTGATATTTTGCTTCGAAAATGGCGAACTGGTCTGATTCCTAGGACTTTTGGCTTCTGAATCTCCTCTTTTTTCCGATGGAGTATAAGAGACGAGTTCTCTGCCCTGAGAATGAGGAGCTCGCGTCGTTTATGTGGAGAAAGAGGCAAGAAATGGCCGAACCCGAAGGAATTTCGGAGCGAATCGATGCGACCATTCACAAAGCTTATTGTAATGTTTGTAACTTCAAAACTCCCATTAAAACACTAAAAGAGTTCTCCGAGATCAAGTAAGTTGTAGGGTTCGAGGTTTGTTTTTTCCTGGCCGTTTTTGTGGAAATTGTTGTGACCTATGTGTCTTGATTATTATTCTTGGGATAATTTCATCCGCATTGTTTTTAGGGGTGTTGGGAAATGGATTCTAAAGCTCATGAAAGGATTTTTCGATACTGATTCATGTGCTTCACAGTCTGAACAGTTGATGCAAAAGGGTATCTCTCTCTCTCTTTTTCTGTTTCCTAGCGCTGCTAATGTTGACAAGGTGCTAAAAAAGATGTGGTAATTTTGTTTAAATCTGCTTTTTGCACGATTCTTTTAGGGAAGAAAACCAAGGGAATGAAACGATATGTTCCACAAAAGAATTCCGTGGCTTATGCATTACTGATTACCCTGTACAGGTGTCTGACAAAATTTTCATTTATTTATTTATTGGCTATCGTTTTTATATTTTTTCTGTCGAAATTTAAGGAATGAAAGTAACATTTCGATACCAGGGGGACTGCAAATGGTAGTGGTTTCATGAGAAAACAGGAACTTATTGATGCAGCCGAAGCTAGTGGACTTTCCCGGGTGCCTATTGCGTATGCCACTTTTTATTCATTTAAGTTGCTTATCTTAAGAATCGTGAATGAATATGACATATCAGTTGATTTTCACATGTAAAGTCAAGAACTAGGGAAAGGAAAGCCTGGGCATTTTGGAAGCTCTCCAAGAGAGTGGTACAGTGGATGGAGTTGCATGAAGACATTGATAACAAAGGGATTAGTTGCGAAATCAAGCTGTCCAGCAAAGTACTACTCATTTCTACCTTTTTTCTTTTTCCTTTTCTTCAGTGTTGAGTAAACTTATTCAGTTCTAATAGAAGAAATCTCGGTTCCTCAGACATGCTTCTGGGGATTCTGGTGCAATGCTACTGTTTCCTTTTGGCTATTTTAGATATGTCACTAGTCTAATATACTAACAGCGATTCGTGTATGTTATAGAGAGTCTGATTATGCTTTCTACTATACAAAGTTTTGGTGGCAAGCTGTTATGATGCAGGGAAGACTAAGATGATTTTGAATATCGTTGATAAGGGTTCAAAAAGTTGGATTTGAATGTGAATTGAAAATCAGATTTGATGACGAATTTTAGGTTGATAAAATTAGCAAAGATTATAAATTGATTTGTAAAAACTCAAAAAAGTATCAATCTTGTTGCACATGTATGAATAATCAAGTAGGAAAATACAAATAGAGTATCTCTGGTAAAGTAAAATGAACAAGAAAGAGAAATAATGACGAATGACAAAATTTTAGAAACAGCAAATAAGTCTAAGATTATTTTATATTTTATTTCATTTTATTTTTTGATTTGTAATGCAGATCATATTAAAGGTAAAAGAGGAAGACAATGAAGGAGATGAGAGAAAGATATAGAGAGAGAGAGAGAGGGAGAGAAGAGGGATGGATAGTGTGTTAACGGAAATAGAGATAAGGGAGTACGGGGTGCCATTGTACAATTGTACTCTCAATCTTTATATATATATATATATATATATATCACATGTGGCCTCCAGCGAATTGCTACCAAACTGGCACTGCGAACCTTGAATGTATGAAGTAAAATTTTTGAAATAATTGTATATATTTGGATTGTTCTACAATTTCCTAGACTCTTATAAACTAGGGTACAAGTTGTGTCCTTTTTTGACCTTGGGTGTTGTTGAAGACCTACCAACACCTGTGTAAGTATACTTCAGTTCAGCTACCTTAGAGCTTGGGTTAATGTATCCAGTGAACTCTGTTAGAGCCAGAACCACAGTAGTTGCTCGGTTTTCTTGTTGCATAATCTGGTTCAAGATTTACTAAATGCATGATAATCTTTAGACTATTGATAAATTTTGATACTTGAATTGACTAATTGTGATATATATATATCCTAATACTTCATCAACTTTGCTTTGGTACATTGTCACTCATAATGACATTGATTCTCAGGCTAAATCTGGTTTTTTTATTTGCGCGCTGTGTGAGGTCACACATTGGAATTTCCCTTTGATGTTTCTGTTGATGCAGATGTAATTTTGTTATTTGGTTTTCGTGTGTTATGAATACTTCCAAAAGATGTTTAACCTTCCGCTTATGAACATTTTCTAAATATGTTTTACCTTCTGCTTAGTTGCTTGCTTGTTTCCAATGGATGATTTCTGTAATTGTTTCCCATTTTTAGGAGAAAAAGTTATCTATTTGGGTGTTCAGTCAAATTTATTTCTTGATAATCTTCATTAAGGAAGTCCATCTCTTTTAGGGACCATCACTTGTGTGATAGGAAAATTTTTGTGCTGTCAGCATGGAAATGTGGGGTTGAGTCTACACGGGAGCCATTTGAGTTAAAAGGGGCCAAAGTTTGGAGCTATTACCAGTTCACCCTTCTTGGGACCCTGCTTTGCTGGGTTATACCCCAGGTCATGACTAATGGTATCATTGGGCCATGTCCTAAAAAATTCACTTGCATCTGATTGTTTTATATTCCTGTGGTAGATCTACCAAGATTTTATGCTTGAACATTATCTGTTACATTTAATGCTTGTTTGATTCTCCCCAATCTTCAGGATCATATGAGCAGATATCTTCTGCTAAGTAACAGGCCCTCAAAGTTTAAATAGATGTCCTTGGCACCTTGCGTATCCTTGCTCTCAATTTTTTCCTATTTTATCATGTTTCAAGATGTCCATATTATACTGATGGTCAGTATTTATTCTGCCACATATTTTTTATGTCATTTTGGCAGATTGTTTTTTTTTTTTTTGATAGGTAAATAAGGTATATTATAAGTAAACTAGGAAGTTGGATCATAGGTTCACAAATAGTGTACCCATGATACAATGGAGTCGACCATACAGCACCCAAAAGGGTATTTACAATTCAACTACACCCACACTCCTTTCCCATTCTCCACTGCTGCCATCAGCCTAGCTCCCCTTACTGACACCCATTTCTTAACTAGTCCGGAAACAGTTGACACAGGATGAAGTGGGGAAACAGTATCTTGATGATTTCAGCTTTTTAAATAGTTAGGACTTTCTTTTCTTATTCAAATCTTGATCAAAGCAGAAATGGGGATGACCACTTTTTTGTATAGAGTTCTCAAAGGGGCACCTATGATTAGTACTCCCTCCATTGATAATCTTATTTGGTTTATAAGCAGTGATCACTAGTATCTGACAAAACTATATGTTGTATCATATCTGTTCTATGGCTGATAAATTTATTCATGATTTGATGCCTGCTGAACATGACTCCATAGAGAGTTCTTTTCTTGATTCAAAGACATGGCTGGTTTCCTGGAAAAGGATTATATTTATTGGGGTAAAATTTGGCTCTCACAAGCGAATCATCTCAAGAAAGAACTATTTTATGCACATGCACAAATGTTTACGTATTGTTTGTAGGCGGTGGACATGTATTCGCTGAGAGATGTGACAGTTTGCAGAGACAATCACTACTTGACATTGACTTCAATCATGTTTAGTCATCATGAGCTAGTTGTGTTTCTCATTTTTATTTTTCTATGAAATGTTTGTTGGTTTTCTCATTATGGCCTTCTTTTCATTGCTATTTTCCTTCAGTGTTTCATTAAGGATTTCCACTTTTGAGCATATTTGTATCTCATTTTTATTTCCACTAGAAAAGTCTTGATTTTTGTTCGTTTTACTTGTGCTGATTATTGCGTTCTTTTTTTATATATCGAGGTGAAGCATGACTAATTTGGTTCTTAGATCTTCTTTCTTGTTAACTAATTTGGTGTGACTCTTAGTGAAAAGTTGTACTTCCAGATAATCATACTTGAAAAACAGGGTTTTGACTCTAACAACACCTAGAGGGGGGGTGAATAGGTGTAGCACAATGGAATAAAATTTTCTATTAATTAAAGACAATTCCTCAATTAATAGGCATGAATAAATCCTCAAAATTATTTCAGAAAATAATTACTAAGAGCAAGCCACCCAAATTGCAAAACAAATAAAGCATATAGAGAAATAAACAAGACAAGCAATTTGATGACGAAAGGAAAACTCTATGAGAACTCTCACTAGAAAAAAACCCTCCGAGCAATGCAGGAGCCACCTAAAAGATCCAATATGAAAAGAAGACTTACAACCTGTAGTTCAGACGACTCAACATCTCTATGCTAGACTCTGCAACTCACAGACTTGAAGTATCTTAGGAACTCCTCAGATTTGCTCCACAGCAACACCTCAGAACTCTGAAGATCTTCTCACACGATTACCTAAACGAATTCGCCTGGTATCCGTAGGAATTCCCATGATTCAATCTCCCCAACCTGGAACTCCAAGGTTTTGAACAAGGAAGAATAGAAGGTTTAATGGCTCAAAAAAAGAAAGGAAGGAGAGAAGTTTCTCTTCCTCACACATAATGATCTGGGGTTCCAAAAACGACTTAGGTCACCCTAAAGGAACGTTTAAACAATCCTTATTTAGGTTAAAAAGAAGTAGAGAAAGAATAGGAAACAAATCAGAAAAGATCAGAATTTTATAATTGATTTTCCGTATTGAACGTTCGAACGTTCATCGAACGCGGCTCTAACGTTCAATATGTAAATCTACTTCACCTCTTCTCATTCGAACGAAGGCCTCACGTTGAGTTAGAATAGCATGAATGGTCGAACGGCGAGTCGCACGTTGTCGAATGCAACTCTCGGGTTTCTCTGCAGACTTTGAACGGTTGAACGACACATCGAACGTTGGCGAACGCAACTCTCTGTTTTGTCTGTAGAACTTGAACGGTCGAACGCCATAGCTAACGTTGTCAAACGCAACTCTCTGTTTTGTCTGCAATTGAGTTATGCACTGAACGTTCAAACGATGCTTCAAATGGCTATCTAACGGTCATCATAACTTATTTAATTTGACTCCGACATTGAAGCCGTTTGAACCATAACTCCTATAACCTATTCCAAACAAATTAGACACCTTGAACACTTACTCTTTGACACTGAATTAAGCCAACCTAAAATATAAAACCTAACAATACTTACAATGATGTTTTTGTTCTTGGAATTCATTTTTAAGTAGGCAATCATGAAGAGTTCCTTACATCTTTTGTGCTGTCTGTAACTTCTAGATTATGGATCATATTGCTAATCTAAAAGGGAACTAAATATGTGAAGATGATACATGTCATTGTTATAAATTTATCCTTTGCCAGGTCGTACTGATTCAATTTCTACCTTGGATGCAGAAGGTGCATTTGAAATTGCAAATTCTGTTAGCATTTAGCATCAGTTGGTTTGATTATGTTACTTTGTCTGGTCATT
Organism: Buxus sempervirens; assembly: GCA_947561395.2. Classification (NCBI taxonomy): domain Eukaryota; kingdom Viridiplantae; phylum Streptophyta; class Magnoliopsida; order Buxales; family Buxaceae; genus Buxus; species Buxus sempervirens. The sequence continues at coordinate 4,820,425 of OX387182.1, forward strand.
CCATGTACAATTTCCACTAAGTGATGACCATGCATTTTACTTGTTCTTCCATGTAGTACGAGAAGATCCAATTAAATGACAATAAGCTTTCATAAAGGCCACCTGACACCTGAAGAACTAGAGTGGATTATATGATTTAATGATTAGGGGAGAGAAATTGAGAGGCAATAGCCTGTTTCTTGTCTGTCTAAGTTGAATTTAGAATGGAGTAAGGTTGCAAGATGATTTTTTATTAGCCTGTGTAATTATGTTTCATATGCTAGTCCCCATTACAGAATTAATTCAACAAGGTTGATGTTGTTCATTAAGACTAACATCCTTAGCACTAATTTTTTTCAAGTGTGGTAGCTTGCTTACCTGAAGTTTAAACCTATTTATTACATTCAGGTACATGCTGACTGACGAAGGTCAGGCTGCAGCACGTGAATGCCTGTCTAGGTCTGGTACTGTTGACCCTGCTCATTTGAATACAAAAGATGGATGTTTAGATCAAGATATTCAGAATGTGTCAGTTATGGAGTTTGCTTGCACTGATTCAACTAATGAAGAATTGTCATTGCCATCTGTTGATCTGAGAAGTCAGAACAGATCAGCTGATGTTCCAGTTGAATTTCTTGAGGGGGTAAAAATCTATGTTCACGAGATATCATATGTTCTCTTTTAGTGTTGAACAAAAGAGCTGGATGATGGACACCGGTTTTTTCAGGAAGTTTTGATAATTTTTTTACATTTTCTAATTCTGGTTTGCTCTCTGCTTGATGGTCCTTTTCATGAATTTCATGTAAGCTTAGTCATTATGCCTTTTATATGATAGCAATTTATCTATCAACATTTTATTAATTAAGATATTTAAGTGCCATTACTGATTGAAGTTCTAAGTACATCAATCAGTAGGTAATACCATCCAAAGGAAGCTGCTGATGGATAATTCATAGCAAGGTTGCAACTTTTTTGGGCATGTTTCGGTTTGTCTTTTGTATATTCATGATCTGCTTATGATTAATTGGCTACATTAAAGCCACATTCTGATGCACCACTTTACCGTAGATTGGATCACATTTTTCTTAGTATTGCATTTCTGTAATCTTCCTCCTCTCCCAGGACCCGTTCACCACTTCATCCGCCCACCTACGTTTCCAGAGCATCCACGCCAAATTTAAGTGTATCACACAAATGGGAATGACTATTGAATTTCATATTTGTTTTTTTGAAATGGTTAATGTTATGTGTATATTTATAGGTAATGTTTTTGCCTTTTCAGCCTTTGTGAGGTGGCATATGCCTTTTTAAATTATCTATTTCTGGTCTACTCAGTTGTGCAAGACCCAGTCACCTAAATTGTTTTCTTGTTTTGGAATTAGCGGAAACTGGCTTTTTTCTTGTGGTCTATCTGAACTCTAATTTCTTTTGCTGTGTCTTCTTTGGAATTCTAATTGCCATTTTGCCATCTGTAGTTTACACTTATGGGATACTCCAAGGAGCAGATTCATGTTGCTTTCAAACAAGTGTCACAATCTTGTCAAGAAAAAGAGATGTCCTCGCTGTGGTCTGTTGTTCTACGTAATCTTCAAAAATATGAAGTTTGTGATTTGCATTCGGAGTCTTCGCAAAGTTCAAGAGAGGATTGTCTTGTGACATCAAGTACATATATTTTGTTATTTTTGAAATGCTAATAGTGGAAGTTACGATTGCATTTTTACTTGCATTAGATACTTCAGAATCATGCCTTATTGGGACATATTTGCTTGTCCAGGTCATGAAGATTTTACGAAAAAAACGATTATCCGGACAGATTTTGCTTGTATTAGTGCGCAAAAAAGACAAGAATCTTCATGTTCACTTGATTCAGCTCAGAGCTCTTTAACCTTGCGAGCATGCTCATCAAGGGTATGTGTATATCTGGCTGATGGATGAATTGATGATGTGTTTCATTTTCAAATATGATACAAATTATTAATCGTTGACTGGTTAAATCTTGGATTTTGTCATAGGATCATTCCATTCAAAAGTTGAACCATGATGGAGATCATTCCATTCAAAAGTTGAATCGTGATGGTGTGGCAACCAATATAAACACTTTAAAATTGCCACCGCTGGCAGCTGGAGAGAAATTTGAGGATGTGTATGAAGTAATCTTGATATTGGATAACCGGGAGCAATTTACTAATCAGGGGTTAGTACTATCTTATAATGAGCTGCTTTAGCAATGCCACATCTAGGATTTAGCTGGGAATTTTATGAAATTCTGTCATCTTATTATTCACGATATCTGAAATATTATGGAACATTGTGAACTTGAACCCTTGTGCCTATTTTTTTTTTTTGGGTTGAAATCCACCTATTGTTAGCCTTCTTTGGAAAGGAAAATGAAGATCTAGTTTGTTCACTTCCCAAATTTCTCAAGTCAGTGGTTAGAAAGATGGTGAATTCCTCAATTAAAGAATTCAGAAGGCATGATTTTTGTGTGTGTGTGTGGATAAAGTCATAATATTACATCAATGTTCGTTGAATATGAGTACAATTGCATGTATATCTTGGCTGGATAATGTGTTATCATGTGGTATTGAAGTTATAATAGTTGTCAATTAAACTTGTTTTGTATTGCTTGTTATATTTATCATTCCAAACTTATATAATGCAAGGACTTGGTTGTAATCTACCATAAATCAATCTATCTATTTAGTGATGAAAAATACGAAAGGGAAAAAGTATCAGAAATTACTCAAAAAAGATCATTTCAAGGAGAGGAAGCAAAACAAAAATGTTATCATCAAATTTCTGTAGGGAACATTTAATACTTTGACTTTATGTATGCACTTTTGCCATATTTGTAAACTCTTGAGTCTTGACAACCACCATCATGGCTTTTGGTTACGTCTAACAAATTTTAACCTCATTAACATGGCTTAGGAGCTGTAAATGCAGATACTCATTAATATTATTATAATGTAAGTCCTCAATATTCTATATTACCATCCTGCAAAAGAAAAGTGAACTTAAACATAAAAGTAAATGTGTATCTCTAGCTATTTTCTCTATCTATATCTTGATATTTTGGTAGAAAAATATTTGGTGTTTCATTTGTTTAAATGAGAACCATACTCTAATAACCTTTGTTCTCGGCTACACATTTTGTTGGCTTCTGAAATTTTAGATCTGCATCCTGCAACAGTCTTTCTTGGTTGATGTAGCAACTGTTTGTTGTGGAATCATCCCTGGCCTTCTATTCTCACTATTTTATGCTTTCTTATCCATGGTGATGCTGTGTATTGTGGAATTGATAAAACAGAAAGGTGTGCGAAATAGTTACATTTGCCAGTAACTCCAAGTTGCACCATTTCTAAATTCGGTAATTCCAACTACTACCATTTCTAGATTCCTACCTTCATAGTTCATATCAAAGTCTCACCAACCATGTGTAAGTTAACCAAGGAAACCACATTTATTAAAGGGGTCATGCAGGCTTAGCTTTGTTGCATTAGTCCCTTCATTATGCTCCTGGAGACTGTAGCTAACCCAATCATGTGTTTGTTGTTTCTTCATCTCGGTTGGAATTATTTTGTACGTTGATACTTTTTTTGATACTTGGGAGTGCCTTCTTGTAATTTTTGCCATTTTTTTTGTTGGTTCTATACCTTGCGGGGACTGTTTTATTTCTGTTGTATTTTTGCCCTTCTTTCAATCAAATTTTTGCTATACATGAAAATGGCAGATGCTGAGTAGAATTTATGTGGTATTATGGAGGCGAATAAGTAAAATTAGGTTACATATGCATGTATATATTATTTATGAATTTTATATTATTAATATTTAGTTATATTAGATTAGAATTATATCAGATGAGGGTCAGGGGTTTGGGGAGGAGGGGACACATTATTTATAGCCTCCTATTCCACGCAGTTGTCTGGTATATTTGGTTAGAGTATAATGGCAAGATATTTCAGGATACTCGGTGGTCCGTGAATCAGGTGAATGAGTCCGTATTAGCAGCAGCAGCAGCAGCTTCATGGGAAGCTTTCGGGGGACACGCACAGCAGAGATAGTGGTACAGTGGCATAGGTGGTGCTACTCTACCCCTACCATGGAGGCAGGTACCTCGAGAGTTCCTGTTCCAGTTGGGTTCTTGGCATTGCACTAGGAAAGTGTGATCTAGGACACTGAGCTGAATGTCTTGTTCAGCCTCATCCCAAGGTCCACTATGAAGTAGGAGAATACTATCCGGTGCATTGGAGGGAGAGTTTCTTGTTCAGCCTCATCCCAAGGTCCACCATAAAGTAGGAGAATAATATCCGGTGCATTGGAGGGAGAGTTTCTTGGTCAATGGGGATAGGATGATTACAGTAGCAGATATATTGGGGTTACTGATGTTCATGTGTTGGTTGGGGTGTATTTCATTGAGCAGCACGTTTTTTTTTTTTGGAAAGTTCATTGAGTAGCACGTTGGTTTTGCATAGGCACTAAATACGTTCCATCTTATATTTTTTATATATATTGATTTTCATTATTTGTCCAAAAAAAAAAAAAAAAAGAATTATATCAGATGATGTAACATCTTCAGATATAAAAGATTCACAAGACAACATTGAAGAAGAGTTCGTTGATGAAGCAAATGATAGCAGTGGTGAGAACAAGAGAAACCGATATGGAGATCTTCCTGAGATCATTTTTGGTGATCATGATTTTGGATTTTTGGTGTTGGACAGAGACTAAATTTTTGCCTTTTCCCTCAAACATAGCTTAATTGGCAGTGAATTTAGAGGGGTTGGTAAAGATTCTTTCTTTGTGGGCTTGCATCTATGGAAATGTTGAGTGACATAGCTGACTTAGTTGTTGGCTATATGTGTAACTTTTTTTGTTTATTGTTGCTATTTCTGTTGTTGTTGTGTCTGTTTTTCTTTTTTGGTTTTTTTTTGTTTTCTTTAAGGTTCTCTTATGGGGATCTTCTTGGATGGTGTTGGTGTTTCAGTCATAAGTTTGTGTTCTGTTCATATCATTTTGAGTAATGATGCTTTCCATTGGCTCATTTTGTATCTTTTCGAGATCCTTAAATTTTACATTTGATACAATTTTATCCTGATCTTGTGCTTTAAGTGTGTGAGTGCATGTGAATATTCTCTTGATACTTATGAATGTATGAAAATATCTGATGTCATCCTCTTAACTTCTTAACTATTCTTGTTATTGCTTTTTATTTTTAACTTGGGATCTAGTTAAGCTAATATGCTTAGAAAGTTAAGTTCGTTCAACTTGTTCAATGCCAGTCACGGTTGGTGTTAATTACTTATGGGGATGTGCTGTGATAATGGCATTTGCCCTCAAGTCTGCGACTATTTGTCACCCTTAATGGACAATGAAGTTGCTGCAGATAAACTAACCTTCCCCCAATGTGATGTAATGCTTTATTTACACCTATTCTTATCCATGGGGAATTGGCTTGTCTAAGGCATAAGAAATATTATTGCACTCAATTTAAATAAAATTGCATTGTGCATCATTGTCTTTGCATTCATTGCTATGATGATGATATTCTTAGATGGAAGCTTCATTTCTTTGGACTTCTCCAAATTGCTGATTCTGAATTTTTTTCCATGTTGTCCTTATAAATTGTGCTGAAATTTTGATTTTCAGCATTTATCCTTTGCAGGTGTTCATTATGATACTTTCGATTTTTTTTCACCTTATTTATCTAAGTGATCTTGCAGGCCTCGGTCAAGGAAAATTATTGAAAATATACGTACCGAATTCAAAATTCAAATAGAGGTCAGATTTTATTTGTTTCCCGTGAGTTTGTTTTCACTGAAGCTTCATTTACTATGATTAGGTATTTAATGTTAGGCAAATTCTTTCCTGTTTGAGTTAATTGCCCATCTGGTGGTATGAATGTGTTTCTTGCCTGTCGAAGAATACCTTCAGTGAAAAATTATATGTTTTCCTGAAATAAAGAGGCAAGGATATTGATGTCTTATCATGTCTATGAGCAAGAATTTTGCTTTCATGCTCTATAGGAATGGCTATTCTCGCCCTTTATTGTTTTTCTGGTCTCCTTCAAGATGGGATTTATATGAATTTCAAATGTGGTGGATTGGGTATGGATGGAGGTCCTAGTTTTCTGAATACATTTAGTTACAATTACTAGCAGGTATCAGTTCTTTTTAAGGGTTTTGAGATGTCGGACGGTTTTCCTTCTTTGTTTTCACTGGTGCTTTGAGTCTTGTTCCTTTTTATGTCCGAGCCCCTATGATCCATGATTAATTTGACAATTGTTTCTTGATGGAATGGACTCTTATTTGACTGGGACTAATTTGTCTTTGCTTTTATTTTTGTTGTCGTATCTTTCCTTTCTACCATTTGCTGTTGATTGTATTCTCTCTTATATATGTATATGTACACTACATATCTACATATATATATTCTTTTCTTTTGTTACCATACTTTTTCTGTTGTTCTAAGAGCAAAAGATCATTACCCAAAATTTTACTGAAAATATGGTTTTTGATAGATTAGGATGGACGAACAAGATTCATTTTGCCAAAACAACTTGTGGGATAAGGTTTTATTTATTTTTATATATTTTATGTTCTAAATAAATGGATCAATTTAGTTATAATTGGCTTTTTAGGTAAACATCTAACTGATTTATTTCTTTCTTAATTTATTTACACCCATTGTATTTGTTGTCATTTTTTGTTTTCTTTGCAAACATATAATTGATTTATTTCTTTCTTAATTTATTTAAACTGATTGTATTTGTTGTCTTTTTCAGTTTTCTTTCACGTTACTTGTTGTTACACAATATCAACAAATTTTTACTGCTGTTTGTTCAGCCAACTAGTTGTCTGTCATACTTAACATATAAGTCCTTAGCCTAACAACACTTATAAATGAGAAAAGAATTTCTTTTTCATATCCTATCTGTTTTAGATGCAAAGGAGTATGCTGCTGTCTTCAACCAATTGCCTATGAATTGCATCAGAATCCTAAGGGGACTGTACGAATCGAATCTATTTTGTGCTGTTGCACTTCCAACTGTTAATACGTGGATATCTTCTACAATTGGTATGTTGGAGCAAACAAATAACGGCACAACAAACTTTTGAATATTTTGGGAAATTGGAGGAGAGAGATTTTCTGGTAAAGATTCATGGGAGTAAGAGGAACAGTGATAGGCAAAAAAAAAAAAAGGTCCTACAATGATAAAAATAGCCTTATTGTATGGTCAAAGTAATAAAAATGCAGGGGCTTTCATAGGCCAATAAAAATGGGACCCAACCTGGGTACTGGAAGCAGTATTCAATATTTCATCCATCATAATGTTCCACTCCAATTCGTAGGATGTTGAAATTTACATTGCTGGAAAATCTTAATGCAAGGGATTCATTCTCAATAAGCACTGGGTAGAGCATCACAGGCTACAAAGCAATACAAAGATGAGGAAAATCATCTTCATCAATTCCTAGTTGTCAATTGATCATATTAATGGGTTTTATTGGACCTGAAAATGCCTCTATATATATTTTGAGATCGTTTTATGTTACTCTATAATCTATTTTTAAATCTCTGCCATTTGTGCAAGCTCTTATACTGATGACAGCAACTGCAATAATGCATAAAACTAACTGGTTGTGTTCACCAATATGAATTTGTTTCTATCATTCTGATATGTCAAAACCATTAAGTTAAGGGTAAATCTTGAGTTTTAGATGATGATCATCATCATAAGCCAGTTCCCAACAAAGTGTGGTGAGTTTTAGATGACAACAAAAAAAAGAAAATGCTTATTGAATTCCATGTTGGAGCTGTTGTATATATGTTTTGGCTGAATGAAACTGCTTGATTGATGACTCTTAAGTAAGAATCAGACTTATATGGTTCAGATGGAAATCCTTTTTATTTTTTTTTTATGTTTTTGTTTTTGGCAGGGATGCCTTGTTCAATTAGGTCATACTATTTCCCTGCATGATAAGAGCCTTAAACTGCTTGGTTAGACTTGTAAACTGCAGAAATTTAAAGGGATCACTTTCTGGTCTTGTTTTTCTAGAACATGGCTGAGGCTTATCTGTTAGGGCATTGAGTGACTTTCCTCATTGGCATCAACACGGTGCTTGTATGTATTTCTCATTCCTGTTTCTCCTATGCTTTTTGTTGCGATCATTTCTAGAGTTGTCTAGGTTATGCTTTGTTAAGGGGAAGTGTTGAATTTACTAATCTAAAATGATTGGGCACTTGGGCTAATTTATTTTCTAGCTATTGGGATGGAAATTTTTTTTTCCCTTCATATTTTTTCAGTACTGTTCATTTTTTTTATCCTGGTTTATATTCTCTATTAAGGATGGTCCCTTTCATTTTGATAGTAAATAAATTTCGTTCACTGATTAGAAAGTGGTTTTGCCGAAATTTTTCTTAACATGGCTTATTCAGGCTGAAATCGAACTTACTCTTTTTGGTAGCTTTTGTATTCAACCCATGCATTACTTTTGTTTGTATATGTTGACACCGTGATGAGCATTTTTCTTTTGTTTCTTTCTGCAATATGCTTGTTTGTAAAATTGAAAATTTTATTACTTTCTCATAAAAAATGATGAGGAAAATAAGATGGAGATCTGTTGTGTGTTCTCAGCAAAACTCACGAGTGCCTGTGACTTTGTTTAAATTGGATTTTAGAATGCCATGTTGCAACAAAAATATTTTTTCTTTATTTTCTGCATTGGTTTTCATTCATTCCACTTGGGACAGCTTTTGATGATAAGTAATGAATATGGATCCTTGTACAGGTTAGACGGTTACCTGTTGGTGATGGAGTTTGGATAGCTCGACATAAACATCTTGACAATGAATATGTTCTTGACTTCATTGTTGAGAGGAAGAATGTTGATGATTTACACAGTTCTATCAGGGATAATCGCTATAGAGATCAGAAACTGAGGCTTCTGGTAATAGTTCTTGTTCATTCGGATGAGTGTTTTCTGGTGGGATGTACTGAAATTATTGTTCGTAGTGATTCAAAAAATTTACTTAAAGAAGACCATTTAGGAGCAATTTCTTGTCATTTAGAAAATTATGGTAATATTATTAGATAATTTTGGAGTTTTTGGTCTTCATTTCTTTAATTCTTTGAAGAATGATGGAACTTGAGTTTTTTGACACTTTACTTTTAGTGCTGCTGGAATGCATAGAAGTGGACTTCCATTTCTGTAGAATGTTTATGATATTAAATCAAGCAAAAGACAACATGGATAGCTCTAAGTTTGTTCAATGATATCGCTCCCGAATTAGGGTAAGAGTTATAGAATCTTGATGAAATCGTTCCTAGTTCATTGGAGCTGTAACATAGAGCAGGTAGCTGTCTTATTCTGCTTCATATGCGTAAAATATAGCATTGTGTATATGTCTAGATATGCTATTTAAGTTGAATTTAACTTTTTGATTTTGAAAGACTGAGATATGGGAAAAATCTGTTTATCAATTTAGGTGCTTGTCCTGACATCAGCTTTGTCTTTCCACCTGCTTTTGTTCTTAAATTAAAATAATTTGATATAAAATAAACACATGAATAGCCATGTTTCAAAACGGGATTTGTTCTAGATGCTACTGAAATATTTATTAATACACATAAGGATATGTTCAATTTTCCTTGTGTTTTTAAAACCTTCTTTCTGTCTTTGGGCTTTTAAATAAAATCAGGTATCTATACCATATATTGCATGCTCTCAAGCAGAGAAACATGTGCTGAACTGTTGGAGCCTGTTTTCATTTTTTTTTTGGTTGGGTGTTCTTGCAATGTCTTTGGGTTTGATCTTTGGATGTATACTTGGCAGTCATAATCAGCTACTGAATGTGATTATTCATTTATTATATAGTGATTTTTTGGGGCAATGAAATTTCTTTTCTAGAGATGTGGGCTTAAGAAGTTGATATATGTTGTGGAAGGTGACCCCAACGCTTCTGAAGTGTCTGAAAGTATCAAAACAGCGTAAGCTTTACCACTTCTACCATTGACAATCTCATGTCCCCTTTTTTTTCTAATTAATGAAATTTTTTATTTCATTAATAATTTTGTACTTACTAATACTGTTTAATCGGTACCTTTGAACTCAAACACTAGCTGTTTTTGATGGTAATGTTCCTTTGTTTCCAGCTTGAGCTTAACTGTGACATTGAATTTTTGGAACTTTATACATTGCCTTATCCTTAATAGTTTATGCATGTTCATTTCTACTCACATGTTCAGCACGCAAATAAATAACAAAAACAAATTAAAAAAAGAAAAGGGAAATTTCTTTAGCTCAACTAATTGGTTTCGGCTGTAAGAATTTTGTTCCTCCATCCCTATCTGTTAAAATACATATCTTCATTCACGTATGAATATTCATCTCTATCCAAGTTTTTTTTGGTCTTCTCATCTTCTTTGCTCTTTTTATGAATACCTTGTTATTCCTTCTCTTGACTACCATTTTAGATTTTGCGTTACATGTCCAAACTATCATTGTCTATGTTTCTTTATATCTCCTATTTGAGCAACGCCTAGATACTCTCTCTTTTAATTTTTCTTCGCTTTTTTCCTAGTCTTATCATAATCTCAATAGATTGCCTAATTGCTTCTCTATTATCAAACATCTCTATCCGTATTCATAGCTTGCCTAATAACTTTCTTGTGAGGTTTTGTATAGTGGGTCGTCAGGGGTGCTGTTTTTTGGGCATATTGGAGGGTTATGAGGTTTTTGTAGAGTGATCTTTTGGTTTTACGTTTGTATACTCCATTCTCTATACTCTATACTTATACAACCATATAATATATATTTCACATTTTCATTATTCATCCAAAAAAAAAAAAAAAAACTTTCTTGTGAAATTATCCATGTTGATCACGTAAAATTTTCCACGTAAGTTGTGTAGACCAGTCATATTTATACTGAGGTTGTTGAAACACTTAGAACTGGACAATAAACTTGCTTGTAGCTCGGGCAATCACCTAAGTGATTAGAGAGTTGCATAGGTGACAAGCTGTAGGAGATTCATTTTACATTATTACTCCGCTGCAATTTTAACATTAATATATGAAATATTATTTGGAGGAATGATCATTGAAAATTGGATAAAGATTGATAGATCAAGTAAGAGTACTTTGGATAATTAGAGGAAAAATATCAATGATAAACTTACTGTGGACAAAAGGGAAAGAGCAAGTATTATGTGCTTGTAAAAATGTTTTGACCATGAAATTAGGACCATTTTACCCAAAGAATTTGAGAACTTTATGTAATAATGAGAAATATTAGGAACATTTTAGCCCAAAAAAAAAAAAAAGAAATATTTTGACCATGAAATTAAAAAGAGAGCCTGAATTTGTTGGTTGAGTGCCTGAGCCTTTATCAGTCAATAGGTGTGGTAAATGGCTTGTAGATGTAGATGAAAATTTTTAACTAGTGATAGGTTATTACTGTGTAATTAAGTAATAATATCTTACTAATTATTTTTTATTGCTTCCTAATTGATTTTATAAATAGTAAGAGTGAAAAATTGTGCAATTAATTAGGCTTGGTGGTTTTCTTGTCTAATATCATGAATAGGCTGTTGTCTCTAGATGTATTGATGGTCAGCTAGGCATTGGCGTTTGTGAGCATGGTCTAGGTCCCCAAGAAAATGCCTCGTTGCCTAGTTCTGCTCTTAAGCGGCTACATTTAACAACATGGATGTGCATTGCCTTGATCAATATCCCTGTCTTTTATGGATAATTGATAGAAGATAATAAGATTGATTGGTTAGGGGAATTTGTTGATCCTGTACTTTCTATCTCTCTGTCGTATTTCTCCCATCCCTTTAAGGTGAGCCTTTTGGGATTCCTCTCTTCGTATGTTCTTTTCATCTCTATTTTCTATCATGTATTTTCATTTGTATTCATAGAGAGAGGAGGGAGGGAGGTACCTATGTGTATTTTCATTGATTGTTCCCTCAATTAACAGATAGGTGTATCTACGTGTCACCCCAAAATCAAGGATGCAAAATTCAAAGATCTCAATTCTTACCATTGATTCAGCTTTGTTTTACTTTGCTAAATTTGACCTATTTAAAAAATTTTTCATTTCAAGTTAGCCCTTCGTAACAGTTTTATATTCATCATTCACGAATATAAGGCATTTTTTCTTGAATTTTCTAGTTTCTTTGCCCATAATTAAAGCGAAAAATGTAGGGACACACACATGGCCTTAATGTGTTCCTATTGTAATTGAGAACTTGTTTCTCTTACTACCTACCGCTCTCACTATAGTGTGCATTTGTTTATACGCTTATTTAATAACCTCAATATATCTGGTTGGTACTCTTTGTATACAAAAAATCCAACATATTAACTTTCTATGGATCCTATATTTGCTTTCTTTATACCAAATAAGGTTATTTGAAGGCTCCTATTCTTTTCTCTAAACTTCTTCAACAGCTGTCTGAGTGAAAGTGGTTGCCTTAATAGAAGACCTCCTTGATGTGTTGCTTAACTGATTTTTAGTACTAGGGATATTCTTCCTAATCTTGGTCATATCACTATTTTCTCATAATTATTCTTAACCCCACAAATGTTATTTGATATTACTTTATCTTTTGGGCACTTTGGATCTCAAGCTCGGGTAAAGGAGGAGGGTTATGTTAGGTTATGGTCTAGTATACAACTTTTGGAAAATCTCTTATAATGAGCATGTGAAGGAAAGTTTAATCCCTCAATTTCCATCCTCAGCCTATACGGGTTAGAAATTTTATTTTGTGTCATGGATTAGTGTCTATTTTCAGGTTGTCAAATGGGCTGGCACGATTAAGTTGTGTCTGCCTGGCCCAAGTCTGGGATGTGCTGTGCCTGCTTGCAAAGGGCCAGCATGGCACGGGCCAAATCGGGCCTTGCTTTGGGCTCGTTTGGCCCACTAGACTATTTTATTAATAAAATATTTTATTAATGTGAATCACCATAACACTTTGTGCGTAATATTTTAACCTGGGAAAGAAAATGGAGCTTGAGACGAAAGACTATTTTCACCATAACATTTTGAAGAATACATGAATGTGAATCATCTTTCCTCCCTGCCCCCTTCCTCCTGTTGTATGTGATTTCTAAAATTGTGGTTCTGTATGAGCACATTAGGCTAATTTCCTACCATGCCATGTATTTTCTTTATCAAGGCTGATATTACCTTTCCAGACAATTCATGTCATAGATGATCATGTGGAGATGAGAGACTTCATAATCATATGGCCAAGGCCTATCCACGTTGCCTCCAAAACCCATTATGCCCAAGTCCGTTCCCTTAAGAATGGTAGACATCAAATTATTTTGGGTGAAAAGAACATTGGAAAAAAGGTGATGAAGAACATGTTCATTCCACGCTGAAGAGGCTCCTTTTCCTGAAACATGGTTGTTGATAAGGGATTGATGTGGAGGAGAGGCGATCCATTCATGATTATTCTCCCTGTTGTGGACAAAACATTTATTTCACTCCAAATAATGTTCAATTTTATTTGCTTATTTATTTTTTTACCTCTTTTTTACTATAAATCTGTTAATTTTTTTCCTCTTTTGGCAGTTGTTTCACAACAGAGATTTTGGAAGGATTTGACGTCCAAAGAACAACTGGCTTGGGTGATACATTGAGGAAATATGGTTATCTGACTCATGCTATAAATCATTATTACAGAATGCAAGTCCCTGTTGACAAGATCAGTGACAACGGGGTCTGTCTTCCTTTTGATAAATTTGTTAAGAAGTGTCAAGACCTTGAGAAAATGACTGTCAGTGATGTGTTTGCAGTCCAGCTTATGCAGGTAAGCAAGCTTATTTTCCATATCAAGACTTGTGGACTTTCCTTCCACTGTTAGCTTTCTTTGGGTTTATTATGCTTTACTTGTGCATTTTGTATCACCACTTTTTTTTTTTTCCCTTCTTTTTATTTTCAAACAACATGAGACATGGTTTTTTTATTTTCAAACAACATGAGACATGGTTCTAAACTTAGTATTGAAGCTTGAAAACTTCTATGGACTTGAAAGTTATCCGAATATAGTTTACTTGAAACGAAATGATTTGTTACACCTAGACATGAATGATTAAATAAGTAAAATTTTCATAATACAATAATCTATTTACTTCTTCATGTTTAAATATAAAATTTTCTTTTTGCGCAAAAGTGATTATATTAAGCAAAAAGGAAAATTCAAATAAGGAAAATAAATTGGTTGGTGGTGCCACAGGTTTGGATTGTGAATTTTAGAAATTAAAAATATTGAAGACCCAATGACAACAAGCATTTAATAATTTACTAACAAGAACAAAATAAAAAAAAGAAGAAAGAAACTTGCCAACAAAAAGAAACATAACTTACAGGTTCACAAAAATAAGGGAACTTTAATTGTATAGGTGCTAGAGCGCTTCACCGGCTTATGCATGAGTGAGAGGGAGAGGAGAGGGATGACTGAAAAATGAAACTTTTTAAGTAGTTTTCTTGGGATAAAAATAAAGAGGAAGCATGATAAGAGAAATAATGCTGTCAACAGATTCGGATGGCAAGGGGAAGAATAGGGAAATGATGAATGCAAGTGAACAAAAGGAAGATTAAAAGAGAAAGGTAATTAGAAATGGTTTTCCTTTTTATCTTATTAATTTTTGGGATGATAATCAGAATGAAATGTTGTTGACAGGTTAGGTTGAAGGAACAGAATTTTTTTTTTATTATTTAAATTATTGAAATCACATAGATTATATTAATAATAATGTTGAAAAGATAATAGAATGACCCAAACTGAAAGGAAACAAAACAAAACACAAGATTGTTGTTGAAGGAACAGGATTGTTTTTTTTTTTTTGAAGGAACAGGATTGTTGTTGTCCTTATAAGGCACTTTGTTTGTGGTTTTTTTGTATTTCTTGTTATGAGGATCCCTTAGATTGCCTCTAGAAATTTATGAATAACCCTTTTCAGGTTTCTTTTATCCTATAAATTTGAAGATAATAGTTTGATTTTTCTTTATTTTTCTGCTCAGTTGGGCATGGATTTGAGAGATTTTTTGTTTGTTTTGTTTTGTTTTTTTCCTGTTTCACAATAAGACTCCAATATCCCTGCCCCGTCTCGCCCCCTCTTGAGGATACCTCAAAGTTGGATATAATCAATCAAAGGCATAGTTTTGTTCTTTCTGTTTTTGAAATGAGACTGGCTCAAATCAATTGTGATATTGAGAAACCAGATGAGTTTTGACGGATCTGATCAAGTTGTTTAAGCCCATCAAAGACAGAAATAATCAATCATAGGTGTGATGGTTTTTGGAATTGTAACAGGTCTAATCAGTTTTGAAGTTGTGATACTGAGAAACCGGATGAATTTTGACGAGCCTGATCTGGTTATGTAAGCATCCAATTTCTCAGAAAGTTACGACGGTATCTATGTGAATTGATTTAATCCACATTTTGAGTTGGCTTTTGTGGTTTTGATGAACGATAACAGTTGAGCTAGTGGTTAGCGACAACAGTTATAACAGACACAGAATTGCAATGAAACATGAGTGTTAACATACAAAATTCACGCAGTTGAATGACACCTAGAAAATAACAACTTTGAAAAAAGTGAGAATTTCATAACCAAAACAATTAGAGGAAATTATATTTGAAAATGAGAAAAAATCATATAAGTAAGATTCATGTTGGATTAAATTGTAAATTACTTGGGATAGCAAAAAAAATGAATACTTGGCGATTTAAAAACATTTGTGAATATATGTATCTGCTGGAATATGTGATTAATTGACTGCATGATTTTACATGTGGTGGCATATTGTATAGATGGGATTTTTCTTGGAGGGATCGTCTAGATGATCTTACTTGACAACATGGAGTATCAATTGGGAAAAAAGAAGGAAGGAAAAACAGTTGTTCTGAGTTACCTGAAAACATTAGCGGCTACATACCAATAATCCATCATTGTCAAATTGTGCTTGCATACATTGTTCTTGTGTTTTATTATGGACCCGATGAAGTTCATATCTGATACGGAATGGCTAGGTTCCACAACTATGATTATTGGCTGCATATCTTGTCTACTATGAATATGTTAAAGTTCACGCAAAGAATTTTATAATGACGATCAAAATAACTTTTGTGATGTTTGAGTCTTCACTATTGATTGCAGGTTCCACAGGTGACAGAGGATGTAGCTGTCGCGGTTCTTGATTTGTATCCAACACTCCTATCTCTTGCTCATGCTTATTCTCTTCTTGTGAGTTCTCTTCTTTTGTTTCTATTCTTTTGACCATTTGCATATGTGAATGAATGAAAATAAAGATCATTAAGGACATCGGGGAAATAGTAGGCTAAAATGTTTTGTATGAGGCTTTGGCTTTGTGTTTTTACTTGTTAACTTGTATGAACAAAATCCTAGGTAGTTCAGGCATTTTCTTACCTAGACAGTCTTCTTCTGTGGAAGTTGAAGTACATTCATGTGCTAAACCTTCATTCTGTTATGGTTTAATGCACTTATTAGAACTACTCCATTCGCTACAAAACATTGCTATCAACTCTTGAACTCGGTCTTGAGTTTTTCTTTTCAACACTGATACAATAAATGAACCCTTAAATCTTAACATGTGACGTGCTGCATGGAAAAAACACATCTTCCAGTATAAGGACTGTGCTGGCATCATAATGGAAACCATGTTAGTTCTTTTCCATTGTACATTTCACTTTGAAAAGAAAGATCTGATGCTCTGGATTACTGCAATGTATTTGGAATCTTGGAATCAAAAAGGTTGGCATAATTGCAGTTAGTGAATGAGGATGAAACATGGTTACTTATAATTTGCTACTTCTATTTAAAGATATCTGTTTTGATAAATCTCTGAGTGTTGGGAACCTTTTTTTTTTCCTCTTTATTTAAATCACAGTTCTCTTTTGATTGTTGGAATATTATGAGAATCCTTGACTTGTTCTGGGATCATCTGATACAGCTTCTCTTGATTGCTTTGATTCAATTGGATTGACTTTGACTAGTTTTTGTTGCCCTTTTTTGAAATTATTTTCCATGTTTTGATTGTTGTTTGGGATTAGCTATAAAATTCTCCAATCTATTTATGAATCAGCTGATCCCCTCTCTGAAGGCGAGTTTTATAGCTATGTTAGAGAGAGCTTAGCTTTGCATTATGTATGTGGAAGTTATGCCTGCATTGCCTAAAGGTCATGGGTTCGAGTTACAGGAAATGGCCTCTCCAATTTTGGGGGTTAAGACTGTGTACATCAGATCCCTCCCCATACATCATGCAGCGGCAGGAGCCTCATGCACTGGGCTAGCCCTCTATTTGAATAATTTTGATGCTGAATTTGCTGTTGCCAAGGATAGATGTGTACTTGATAAAAATTGAGATTATGTTTCTAACAATCGATCCTGTTGAAGACATCGCAAATTTTGAATAAGAAAATGGCAGGAAAATGTCAACATTTCGTGATATTTCTCGAAAGAAGTATTTGAAAAATTTTTCAAAAAAGAAAATAACAATGTGATATTTCATTATTTTTCACTTCTGATCATGCCAATTTTTGTAGGATGGTGACATCTGCGCACAGGAGGACATGCTTAGGAAGCAGAGCAACAACCTAATTTGTGGTGTTGCTAGCAGGAATATCTTCCAACTTGTGTGGGGTCGATGACTGATTGAACGTGTTCTATTACATGATCCAATCGTTGTACAGTACAGATCTTAGGGTTGGTGGAATTTTTTATTTTCTCCTTTTGTCTTGTACGTATAATGAAACAGTTAACTCTGTGCATTATGAATTATAGATGTTGAAAAAAATCTAGTTCAGCACAGAATGCCTGTGTCATTGCAAAAGTTAGATCTTTAATTTCTTTTCATTTGTTTCTCTCATTTTGGGAGGAAAACATTGAGAGCCTTTTAGTGGAAAATTGGGGTCTTTTTGAAAAATTACTTTATGATGGTTCCACATTTTCCTACAAACCGAACACATAAAAAGTTCATTTTCCTTTGATTTCCAATAGATTCATTCCATCTAAACACAATATGTTAACAACGAAAGAATAAATGGTGAGAGTGCCACTTGTGATGGTGGCAAAGCCTTGTGATTCTCACATGGCATGGTTTCAAAATCTGCTCTCATCGAAATCAAATTAAAGGAAGAGAGCTTGAAAGCTTGTATACATTAGTTCGAGTTGTCATGGGTTCATGTGCGTGTCCACGGTAAAGCTAGAGTCTCCTATAGATATAGGAACCCTGATCGTTAGTTTGTGGCTTAGGAATGCAATGGCCGTTGGTACTGAAATGCTAAAAGCCGAAAGGGTAGGTGGTGAGTCCTTTTTATCACTAGTAACTGCCATCTGATTTTTTTTTGGGTTCAATGAACATATTTTTTTTTGGGTAAGAAGGTCAATGAACAAAATTTTTTTTGCTTTTCTCGTAAGAAGGTCAATAAACATTGCACGCTGATGGCGGTGGAAAAGGTCAATGAACCATATTGAACGCTAATGGCGGATCTTACCAGAATATTCTTGATTCTTCTTTATTCCCCACGCATACGGTGAAGTTTTTTGAAAATAATTAAAATTCGGTCAGCAATGTTCTGACTTTTATTTTTAGGATATATTTATCAAAAAAATTAAATTTTAATGATATTATACTATTACAAACAAATTATTCCCAAAAAAAAAAAACATTTATACCACTCATTCACATGAATTGTAGTATTGTACAAGTCATTTTTTAATTTGTACAAATTGATAAGCCGTTTGTCCAAGTGATATAAGGGCATTCTTGGAAGGGTTGATTTATAAGTTTAAAAGCTTGGTAACTGAATTTTAATTATTTTCAAAAAGTATTACTAAAAATTAATTTTCCCGGCGTTGGGTTTTTATCACCTTTTACGGGGTCTTTAGTTTAGGTTTTCGGGAATGTATTAACCATTGTTTTGGTATTTTTAGGTCTGTCCATTTCTATGATACCAGAATATGCTTAGATTCCTCCCTCTCAACCTCTCTCAGGCGCACACAATTACACAAACAAACGTACACGAAAATCAGACATAACACGAACTGTTGGCGAAAAGATTCTGTTTCATCTCTCAAATCGATTTCAGTGTCAAATCCAAATAAAAGAGATACTGTTTGGGATGAACAAGAAAAAGGATAAACAACATACATAATTTCATTCATATAATGCAACACGACTGGTATAAGATGTAAGAAACATCTGTCAATATATCTCTACTACTCTGTTGATTATACGATTGTAATCCGCTCCGCTGTTCTTCGATCAACTAGGGTCTGATCTCTTATTGAGCAAAAAGGAGGGTTTGATCTCTTATTCAGCAAACCCATCTGGCCTTTTCACGATGATCGGCAAAAAGGGGGTAGACTTATTGGCGATGAGTGGTTGGTACCTCTTATCAGGAACGCCCGGCATGACCAATTTAGTAGCATCTTTGATGGCTTCTCCCTCTGGTTTGCCTACAACAAGAGCAACTTCTCGAGAAGCAGGAAGCAATTCACCGGGAAAGAAGTAATATTGTGGGGTAACGTTTGATCCTCTGGACGGGGTACGACCTTGAATTGAAGGAAGCAAATCACCGGGAAAGAACAAGTATTGTTGGGTAGCCATTGATCCTACTTTTGGGGTCTTTTGGAAGGAAGAGTGAGTTGCAGAGAAGGAGAGTCAGAACTGAAAAGTAGAAGTAGCTGATTGAGGTTATGACTTCTGACTTGGTCTCTGAGCTCTTTATTTATAGGAGGAGCAGGTTGAGTCTTTGGCTTGGGCTGTAAGCCATATTATATTATATTCAGATCCTTTGTGGCTTGATTCATGCTAATTTCATTATTCCTTCTAATAGTAGGATTTTAATTT
Source organism: Buxus sempervirens (assembly GCA_947561395.2). Classification (NCBI taxonomy): domain Eukaryota; kingdom Viridiplantae; phylum Streptophyta; class Magnoliopsida; order Buxales; family Buxaceae; genus Buxus; species Buxus sempervirens. The sequence goes on from OX387182.1 coordinate 4,840,293, forward strand.
TGAACTTGGCAGCCACGTTTTATTAGAAGTTTCGTATAAAGAGTAGCACACGGCGCTGAGGGTCCCGATACTTTGCTTCCCGAACAAAAAGTCACGTTTTTGGTTCCTAAATTGCTTTTTTTTTGGTGAAAAATAAAATTTACTTCCTAGCCCTAAATGTCATGTTTTTTTTAGTTTCATTTTTTTCCTTGAAAGGTGGATATTTTGCTGTTGTAGTGAGTAGTGATTGCTTGATTTATTAAAAAAATCCACTTTACCTTTTGAAAAATGATTTTTTAATAAAAAACTTGATTTGTGGTGAGGGTAATATACATAGCAAGTAGATATGTCAAGCATTAATCATGGAAGTGGTGGTCCAAGAGTCCTGTTGGTTACAACTCTGTGATTTGGAGGCCAGGTCTAACGATCAAATCTTCTGTCTGTAGGTTAAATGGATAATCTGCCCAACCTGTGCCCTAATAGAACGGCTTTGATATTACCAAACTCAGGTTGGTTGTGGTTTATGGTTTAGCCCAACCTGTCATCTTCCCTTGAATTTTTTAAAATATTATTTTATATGTTAAAAATGTTATTTTTATTTATCTTATATACAAAAAATACATATTGCATTCCCAACTTGCTTCTCTTCCCAATATCCTATGTTCTTGTTCTTCATGTTAGTAGAGTGCACGTGCAGCATTGTACTTATGTAGATAAAATTTGTTGAAGCGTATCATTTGAAAAGTGAAAAGAAAAGTTACACGTGCACATATATAAGACAACATGTTATTACGAGGTTATTTTCGAGAAAATAATATTTTTGTATGCTTTTTAAAGGTGTTGTTCGTTTTATATATATAAAATATATAGTGTAGATAGTAGAGCTGTAAATCTAACCCGGACTGCCCAAAGCCTGCCCAACCAAACCCGAATAAGAGTCTAAAGTGAGCATTGAGTTTAGGTTCGGGTTTCATTTCGAGCCTGAAGTTGAGTTTGGGTTCAAGCTATACAACCCGAAAAGCCCGAAAAACCTGAAGTTAATGTTGACTTTATGTACACGTTCTTGTATAGATATATGTATAAAACTCCACCAAATATATATATAAAAGTGAATATTTATTTGTATATATATGTATCATTGTTTTCTTTTCCTTTTATATTGTCATTGTATTTATGCAATCAACTATTAAACATAAATTATTAACATGTGATAATAAATTTATGAATTTTTGTCAAATAAATAATTTTATACTCACATACATATACATATATGTTACAATGCATGTGATATTTGGGAGCACATACTCTACAAGAAAGATTGTGCAAAACCATAAATATAGTGAGCTAGTATTATATTTTAAAATTTTTAAAGAAATAAATTAATTAAGTGTGTTTTTTTTAAATTCAAGGGACAAATCAAGAGGAATTTTTAATATTTGCATTTAAAACAAACAAATATCAAAGCATGTTGATAGATGAATTAATGAATGATATTCCAAAAGGTGAGTGGATTTTCGTCAATTTCTCCGGATCATCTATTATTTTTTCGGGTTCTTCTTGATCATCCCCCGATCTTAATTGATAGATCTGCTGTACTTTCCTGTTTAGTTGAACTGTTGTGGAGGGTGCCACCTGGGCTCGTGGCAAGGCCTTGTGCTAGGGTTACACTCTCGTCTCATAATGAAGGGGTAGAGCCTGATGTACAAGGAGGTTATTCAGTTATTCAGCTAGACCCGTTAATAGCCAAAAAAAAAAAAAAAAATGAAGAATCACTGTCATCAAGCTGAATAACAGAGGCATTATTTTGCTAATCTTGCCTGCCAGAAGACAAGCGTTGTTCCATAGCATGCGCAGCTTTCAAGGTAAGCTTTCCCAGTATTTAAGCACACTTAGAGAGGCATTCTCTTGGCAGTTAGGTCTACCTGAATGTTAACCATCTTGTTGGGTAAGGAAATGAGATCCCTCTAAAGCTTTTCTAGGTAACACATGAAACAAAATCCAAATTGCAGCTCTTATTTAATAGCTTCCTATTTTGAAAATTGATATGGATCTAATCATGGGACGCCATAAAACTATAAAAGAATGATACTGGTTGCTCTGAAAAGATTTCAGTTGAAGAAACACAAAAGAAAGCTTTATGCATTGATAATTGCCTACAGATCATGACTGTTATATCTTCTATCACCCCTTGTAGTCTTGGTTGAATGTTGTCAAAGATACATCTGGCCTAGCCCTCCAAGTATTCCATCCAACAGAAAAAAACAATGCTCAATACATGAGTCTTCCTTTCTTCCCTAGGAAAGGAAAATCTCCACTGGTATGGTAAGTGATCTAATTGCTTTGGCATTACCCATGATGCTTCAATCATTTGAAGGAAATGTTGCCAGATATTCCTAACAAAGTTGCAGTGAATAAAAAGATGATCAACCGCTTCATCACTCTGTAAGCACAATGCACAAACCGAGGGAGACCTTAGCATATTCTTCCATCTGCGTTGCAGCAGGTCTGCTGTGTTAATTCTATACAATAAAGCTGTCCACATAAATCCCTTTATCTTCAGCTGGCTAGTACCTTTCCACAAGAACTCGGAGGAAAGGTAGGAGAGAAAGAGCACCCCAGCAATGTATGCTCGTAAAAGGATTTGGGAGAGTATCTACCTGAAGGACCAGTCGTCCCTGTGTATGAATCCTCCACTTCCGAGTCCAAACACACCTCCTTAAGAGACTCAATCAACTTCCCTAGATCATCAATCTCCGAAAGCCTCAGATCTCTCCCAAATAACAGATTCCATTGTAATCCATGTGACAAATACTACAATATGTCCATAACGTATGGCTTTGTAATAGTTCTGATAGAGTAGAGACGAGGGAATTGGGCAGCAAAGGATACTCCTCCATGCCATTCATCTGTCCAAAACAGGGTCTTCTCTCCTGAGTTGAGCTTTGTCTCCAGGAAGGAAGCACTTCCTTAGCAATTGAAGATATGGACTTCCATGGGCACATATATGTACCTCTACAAAGTGTTTTCATATCTCTTATATTCCTTGTTGTACCCCACTTACTTGAAACAATCCTGTGCATAAAGAACCTCTTTCTTTCCCCAATCTCCCACCCATTTGCTTAGAAGAGATACATTTTTAGTTTTGAGTGTTGCCAATAGCAATCCCCCCTTGATTATGATGTCTTGACACAATTGCCCATTTGACGAGTGGCACTTCTTTTTTTGGTTCCTTCTCAAAGAAAGTCCCTTTGCAATTTCTCAATAGCTAGGCAAATTTTCATAGGGGCTTTAAACAAGGGCAAGTGATATACTGGAATTCTCATGAGGGATGATCTACTTAGAGTCATTCGACCCCGAAAAGATAGATATTGTCTCTTCCACCCTTCCAATCGCTTGCCTACTTTCTCCAAAACCGCATCCTCAAAACTCATGAGGGAATCCCAATTACTTAATGGGCCATTCCTTAACTGAACATCCCAAAGTTGAATCACACACTTCCACACTTCATAGGGGCTTTAAACAAGGGCAAGTGATATACTGGAATTCTCATGAGGGATGATCTACTTAGAGTCATTCGACCCCGAAAAGATAGATATTGTCTCTTCCACCCTTCCAATCGCTTGCCTACTTTCTCCAAAACCGCATCCTCAAAACTCATGAGGGAATCCCAATTACTTAATGGGCCATTCCTTAACTGAACATCCCAAAGTTGAATCACACACTTCCACACTGCTGTGATTCATATGAATACCCACTAAACTTGTTCTCTCCAAATTAACACATAGACCAGATAGCATCTCGAAGGTATTAATTAAACACTTAATCCAAAAGATTGAATTATGAGAAGGATCCAATAACAGAAGCGTGTTGTCTGCAAATTGTAAACGGGATACCACCACCTCATCCCTTCCCACATAGCGAAAGAATAATTGGTGAGGATACCACTTGGGACGGTGTCAAAACCTTTGATTCTCACATGGCATGTGTTCAAAATCTGCCTTCATCAAATCAAACCAAAGGGAGAGTTTGCAAGCTCGTTTCACATTAATTTGAGTTGTCATGGGTCCATGTATGCGTCCACATTCAACCTAGTCTCTCCACTCTTACAGGAGCCCTGATTGTTAGGTTGTGGCTTAGGAATGAAATTTATTACTCTTAAGTGCTAAAAGCCGAAAGAGTAGGTGGTGAGGTGAGTCCCTTTTATCACGAGTGACCGCTATCCGGTATTTTTGCGGATCGCTTCTTGTGGTGGTTTTATCTTCAGCCCTTAAGTGAAAGCTCCATAAAATGCAAACATGTGTTTTGTGGTTGAAAACTGTTAGTTGTATGTTTGTATTCACATAACAAGTGTTTGCATCCTGTAGAGACTTCACAGAAAGTGAATTAGTATTTTTGGAGTCAATAAAAGAAGCTTACGAAAGGTCAATGAACATTGCGCCCCGAGGGCCACATAAAAAGGTCAATCACCATTGAATTCGGATCTTACCAGAATATTCTTGATTCTCTTTCTTCCTCTTTTTCTTCTTTTTTCACACAGAGGCTTATTACGAGAATAAACTTAAGATACCTCTAGAAGCCGGAGACTGGTATTACCAGAATATGCTTAGATTCCTCCCTCTCACCCTCTCTCAAGCGCAATCAAACAAACGTACACGAGAATCAGACACAGAACACCAACTGTTGGCGGAAAGAAACTGTTTCATCTCTCAAATTGATTTCAGTATCAAATCCAAATACAAGAGATACTGCAAAGGGATGAACAGGAAAAAGGGTAAACAATAATACACAATTTCATTCATATAAGATGTAAACATCTGTTAATATATCTCTACTACTCTGTTGATTATACGGTTGTAATCCGCTCCGCTGTTCTTCGATCAAGTAGAGTTTGATCTCTTATTGAGCAAAAAGGAGGGTTTGATCACTTATTCAGCAAACCCATCTGGCCTTTTCACGATGATCGGCAAAAAGGGGGTAGACTTATTGGCGATGAGTGGTTGGTAACTCTTATCAGGAACCCCTGGCCTCACCAGTTTAGTAGTATCTTTAATGGCTCCTCCCTCTGTTTTGCCTTCTACAAGAGCAACTTCTCGAGAAGCAGGAAGCAATTCACCGGGAAAGAAGTAATATTGTGGGGTAACGTTTGATCCTCTGGATGGGGTACGACCTTGAATTGAAGGAAGCAAATCGCCGGGAAAGAACAAGTATTGTTGGGTAGCCATTGATCCTGCTATTGGGGTCTTTTGGAAGGAAGAGTGAGTTGCAGAGAAGAAGGAGAGAAGATTCGGAGCTGAAAAGTAGCAGTAGCCGGTTGAGATTATGACTTCTGACTTGGGCTCTCAGCTTTATTTATAGAGGGGACAGTTTGAGTCATCAGATCCTTAGTGCCTTGATTGATGCTAATTTCATTGTTCCTTCTAATAATAGGATTTTAATCTTGAACTTAACACACGGTGCTAAGGATCCATACACGTTGCTTCCCAGACCAAAAGTCACGTTTTTTGTTCCTAAATTGTTTTTTTTCTTTTTCGAAAAATGTATTTTTCTTCCGAGCCTTAAATGCCACGTTTTTTGTTAGTTTCATATGATTTCCCTTTTTTTTTTGTTGGAAAAATTGGTTTTTAGTGATATTTTTCAAAATAATTCAGATTTAGTTGGTCAATTCTTAAAAATTAAGAATTAATGATACTTTTTGGAAACAAATTAGAATTCAATGTCATTTTACTATTCATGAAAGATTTCCTTCAAAGTACCCTAAAAAATACTTGCGAACCTCGCGCGTGTACCTAAATGAGTGAAAAAGTTTTTAAAGTCTTTTGAGGGCATGGTTGGAAGAAAGTATATGTTAACAGTAAAATGACAATAAATTGCAATTATTTAAAAAATTATCACTAATGTTTAATTTTAAAGAATTAGTCGACTGAATCTGAATTATTTTGAAAAAGTATCACTAAAACCTAATTTCCCTTTTTTTTTTTTTTCTTGAAAGATGTTATTTTTTGCTGTTGTAGTGACTTAGTGATTGGTGGATTTATAGAAAAAATCCACTTTACTTTTTGAAGAATGACGTGGTGAGGGTAATTTGCATTCCAAGTAGATGTGTCAAGCATTAATCGCAGAAGTGGTGGTCCAATGGTCTTGCGGGTTACTTCCATGTGGTTTGGGGGTCAGAGGGCTGAGGATCAAATCTTTTGTCTATAGGGTTATTCCAAAGATCGAGGTAATTATCTCCACTTCCAAGAATGATGCAATCTCATAGTGTTCTGATGACCGTCCAATTCCCTTCACTATTTGGGTGTTGGGGGTGGGGGGTGTGGGTGTGTTTGATTTGGTAGTTATGGCTTGATTCGAATATTCTGTAACACGGAGGAAGCCCCTGTATTCATGCTTTAGGTCGGCCACGCTGGTAGTCTCCTTCTTGTTTCCTTTTACAAATGAAAAAAAAAAATCATAATTGAGATTATAATTCCCCACGAATTTGAGTTGATTTGTAAGAGTAGGACTCCATAAAATTTAAAATATATTCCCTGAAGTCATGTTGGTTTAGTGTTAAGCTTCTTAGTTAGAGATGCAAATAGGTAAGGATTAGCTTTGAAAACCATATACCTAAACTGTATCTTAGTATGATGGATGTAGGTCCATGTATGGGATCCATAACCTGATACTCATCTATACCAATTAGGTAACTGAAAGATGGAAAGTTTTTGAATATAATACTTCAAAACTAACTATAGAAACGAGATTTTAATTATCTTCATTGAATTACACACAAATTATGCCTATGCATGTGACGGCCGCTAGTGGAGACAAAAGACAAGTACCAGGGATCCCAAATTCACATGCAAGCACTTGATGATAAGTAGAAAGAAACAAAATTGGGGTAATGGGAATCTCTTGATCAAGGAGAAAACCAAAACACATGGACACATTTTTTATTCCATGATACATTTTGACCAAATTCTCGCATTCATTTGTGCAACACATGGACGTGAACTTTCTACTCTTCTGAAAATACAACGTTTTTAGACAATCCATAGCAATCCCATGATTGGTTACACTAATTTAGTATCTCATCTATCCAAAACGCCCTTCAGCCTTTTCTTATTTTACAAATTTGTTATGTCACGTTAGCATAATTAAATGTGGAGTGTTTTTTTAATTGGATTCCACGAAAACATTTACATATTAGGATTTTATAATTTGCAACAGGTATAGAGCATGCAATCCCCTAGTCTCTTTATAATCAAGAATGTAACTCAGAAGAAGATAGAATCTATAGGGGTCCTAGTTCTTGTTTCTTACTCTGAAGAATTTTCATTATGGGCTAGAAGGTTGGAGTAGCTTTTAGAGTAAGTGGATGACACTTTTTGTTGTTGGGAACGCCTTTGCACCATCGATGGTGGCTTCCCCTGCTTGGGTTATGTCGTGAATGACAGGTTGAGAAATCTTGCACTCTCCTCCTCCATTGACAGGAGCTTTGAAAATATGGAAAGAAGCAGTACCCAATGTTGGCGATTGATGTCCCAATCAAATCAGAAAGAGTGGAAGAGTGAGTCGTCACAGAGAGTGTGTCTAGTTAGGGCCACAACAGAATCATAAGAACCAGAAATGAACAGTTCGTAGATTTGTACGTTTCTTAAAAGTCTTTATATACATTTGCAGAGAGATTGAGACGTCATATGGAGGTGGTGATTTTGGTTGGAGGTTACTTGTGTGGCCTTTGGCTTGTTAGTTGTTACTTAACCTCTTTCTTAAATTAAAGGGAATACAACATAAATACAACTTGAACCCCAAAAGTTCAATTTCAAAGCAAAATTCTAATAGAAGCAAAACATCTCTTAATATCTCAAAACCTTTTGGAACTGTGCTGGTTTTTCACCAAGAAAGATGAAGTGGGGAGACTAGCTGAGATCCTTACTGAACAGACGACCCATCTGGACTTTTCAACTTATTAATCGGTAAGAAACGCTTAGCTTTGGCTATAAGTGATGGGTACTTGTTATCCGGATCTACTGGACTGAGCCGCTTGGCATCTTTAATGGTTCCTTCTTCGTTTTGGCCTTCGACCGGGTGGACACGAGTGCCGTCTCTTGCTCCATTGACAGGAACTTGAAAACGGGGAAGCAAATCAGTAGGAAAGAAAAGGTACTGTAAGTTGGCCATTAGATCTTCTTCAAGGAGAAGTACAGCTGGTAGAACGCAAGACGACGCAGAGAATGAAAAGGGAATATTTTGGAGGGGCTTCGAAGCCGTCTGAGACTTTTTATAGAGAGTGAATTTAATGACTTGGGCTCTAAGATTTACTTGTTGCCGTTTGATTGTAAACACGCGTGGGTGGATTGGTCTCTTGATTAGAAGTTTCCAGATTCTTCTTGGGAATCAGAGTGGAAAAGGCTGGAGATTGTTCCATTTTAAGGTTCCTCTGTTCTTGGAATATTAAAAAGAGTTAAACGCTTTCCGTCCCAAATCCTCTTCGGGGAATAATCTTTAATTGTCGTCCGTGGCCTTGATTCGGTTTGTATTTTTGCTTCACGCGCTTTGGTACAGATTATATTACTCGGTTCTACAATCAGATGTTAGAATTCAGTATGAAGCTACAATCCAAAAAAAGATGGTTTCTAGAGATTTTGGTCATTGGCCGTTGCAGCCAGATGCTCCTCTCCCCTCCCCCTTTCCCCCTCTCTCTCAAATCTACAGTATCGAAATAGGATTAGGAATTTGAAAATCAACAAGAAGAATATGGATTTTTGAAATCTAGTTTATAATCCAAAATCTAGAATCCAAAAACCTAGCAAAAGAACCTTCAATTTTACTTGCAGTTTAATTTCATACATGTTCTCCAATCCAAACATAGATTCTAGTGATTTCTAATTAATAACCAACCAACTAGGGTCGAACCAGGCTCAGTACAAGGTATAGAAGGCCCTATAACAGGCCAAAGCTTGACAAGTATGTGCTGAAGGAGACATGAAGTTTAATCTTTTTTGATTTTAAAGCAAAGAAAAGAGGACTGATGTTTCGGAAATTCCATCCAATTAGGGAAATGATAGAATATGGTGCAGATGACTTCCATATGTGGCAAGTTTATGTTTTGAAACTTGTAAACCCACTCAATCTTTATTTTCTTCCCCTTTTTCTTCCAAAAAGACCACCTTGTTCATTGAGCAAACTGGAAGTGTACCATAATAACTGTTAACTTCGAAACGCAGCGTAATTTGCTTGAATTTGAAAACTATGCACAAACTGAAGCCAAACCCAATCTTATTTAGCAAACAATTTGCTCTTTTAAAGGCAACATAAATACAAGAAATAAAACCCAAAAAAATTTCAAAAGCTAAATACTAGCAAAACATTAATGACATAGAATCAAAACATCCCCAAGCTAATATATCTTCAGCAGCCCAATAACTGTAACCAACTGCTCTTCAAGAAAGAAAGATGAAGTACTGGGGAGGGTTTTGATTCATTACTGAACAGACCCATCAGGCCTTTTCACCCAAATCGGCAAGAAAGGCTTAGCTTTAGCGGTAAGTGGTAGATACTTGTTACGCTGAACGCCGGGCCTGAGCTGGTTGACCCCTTTAATGCTTCCTTCTTCTGAACTCTGGCCTTCAACGGGAGCAACCGGTGGGCAAGCGATCTTGTTTCTTTCTCCGTTGGCAGGAGCTTGAAAACAGGGAAGCAAATTAGTAGGAAAGAAATGGTACTGAAAGGTGGCCATTTGATCCTCTTGATGAAGCGGTGGAAAACAGGAATCTAAATATCAAACAGAGAAGAAATTGAAGGGGTTTGAAGGATAACTGACATATTTATAGAGAGTGTAATGTTGCGGGTTATGACAATATGACTTGGGCAGATCGCTGTATCTTTAGCTGTTGCTACTTTTGTTCTTCTTGGATTCAGAGTTGGAAACTTTGGAACTTGTTTTATTAGAAGGAATCATTCTTCGAATAGGAGTTTGAGACTTATAAACCAATGTCCTTGTTTTATTAGAAGATACCCCTACACCCTTTCGGCGTAGAAGACTCTTTTGTTTTCCTCTTCGGTCTCAGACGTTGAATGCTCGGTTAAGATACGAATTTCCACTAAATACACGGGTTTCTGTGTCTATTGGACACGGGAGAAATCAACATGTGTGTGTCTTCGTGTCACAACAGAGGCTCCGTGGGATCTCAATTGTGAGCATTTCTTCTAGAGCCAAAATCTCGTGGTTCAATGAAGCCACTGGCCGAGATGCATTTTGGGGTATGGGCCCCACTATTGAAAAGTGCCATCCATCCACAAGTTTCATGTTGAAATCATTGAATGGTTCCAGATGAAACGGTTTCGTCTCCAATTGTGAAAAGAGATATCTTGGGAGTAACATTGCGACTGCACATCGCCTATAGTGCAGATACCATTTAATAAGACTCATATCACTGTGTGTATCACTGTGTGTCTTACGGGTTAAAATCGTCTGCTATAGTTAAGCTGCGGCAGACCCTACAGCATCCTTACTTTTATGTACATTTTCCCAGGTGAAATATCACCTGAAACGACATTTCACATGGAGAAATATGATTTAAATAGCATCTGTGAGATGCTAGATTTCAACCTGTGTCTTACTGTACATGTTGTAAAGTAAATTTCCACTCTAGACAATCATTACTCATCTTAAAGAATTAATTCATTCCCAAAGTCAAGGTGTGCCATGTCATCAAGACCCACTATGTCATTTCTTCTGGCATGCCAAAATTCAAATGATTATAATAAAAGCACAAAATTATTTAAAAAAAAAATAGACTAATAAATTTTACAAATTTCTATTATCTTTTTTGAATTTTTAAACTTTTTTTATTTTTATTTTGAGTTGTTTATTCTAATAGAGAATGAAATGTGCCCCTTTCTTTTAAGTAAATACCAACCATAGCTTCCTGGCCAAATCTGAGATCTTAAGATGAGAAGCCCTCGTCACTGTGTAATATTAATATTAATTAGACAGATGATACGACTGTTCCATCTCTTCTCACACTTCCAAGTTTCAAAGCTCATATGGCTTATTTACTAAAATATTTCTGTCGACGCTTTGTTGCCTCTTCCTAAGTACTTAATGCCTTCATGGAACCGTATAACCTGAAATGGAGGAAAATACAAAAATCATAAAGTATCAAAAGATCTGATAACCAGTTTCAGAAAGGGGAGAAAAAAAGGCTAAGAAGAGACGATCACTTACTCCCACATTTGGTTCCGGCGGCCAGTTTCTTGCCACAGTAGCCGGCGACATACACCACCTTGTCCATGCTAATGATATTTTCCACGTCTTTGGTAATGTGGTTGCACACACACGGTACGTCCACTTTTTGCACAACAGCACAGCATTCTGGCGACGGCGGAACCTTCGGGCCGGGCTTCTGAACGAATCGGCTGCATTGCTCAACCAGCCCTTTGAAATCACCTTGGCAGGCCTGCCCGAAAACTTGGTGGCTGGAGCTCAAAATTCCGGCGATCACAGCAGCTACAAAGACAAAGTGAACAACGTTGCTGTGAACTGCCATGGCTTCCTCTCTCACATTCAATGTCTTTTGATCTGAGTGTTTGTTGCGAAGGTTAGTTCACTAGCAAGCACCATATATAAGTAAGTAGACGTGAAAACATAAGACAGGGTGGCTTTGGGAATACTGTGGGTGCCACGTTGCCACGTTGCAAAAACTGAGGAAAGTGGTCAGAATATACCTTGAGAACAGTGAGAGAAGCCTGAGAGGGGGTTACTATTTGTGTGGGCTGCACAGTGCCACCATGAGATTTCACCTTGGCAAGGGCTAGCTTAAATTTACATTACGATTCTTGTTTACAGTTTTACGTTACTGTTCTAAAGCTAGTCCTTCTATTCTTGAATTTGCAACTGTTGTGTGTTCTGGTATATTTGTAGTTGTTAAGCCTATTGCCATCTCAGACCTTCCAAGCATCACACCTGTACGCACCACATCAGAAGCTGGGACCACAGCATCAACAACCTGCAATAATTATGCAACACATATTAGCAACACATCTCCAGAAGATGCTGGAAGAATCTCAACAAATCATCCTTTATAATGATTGGCTGATGTATAGTTTGTTGTAACTGTTTTTATTCTTTTGTATATTCGTTGCCTATATAAAGGGCCTTCTACAGTGTATACAAAGTGAGAAATGAAAAAAACAAAACAGAGAGAGAATATTTTAGCATGGTATCAGAGCCTCTTATGGACTAACGTCCGCCATGGCTAGTTCATCTTCCTCTTCTGGTTCTGCTCCCTCTCTTCCTATACCTAATTTCTCTCATGTCATTAGTGTTAAACTCACCTCTGAAAATTATCTCCTATGGAAGATGCAGATGGTTCCTTATCTTCGTGGGCAGTGTCTCTATAAATATATTGATGGTTCCTGCCCAGCTCCAAAGCCTCTTCTTGATGACTCTTCTCCTAATCCAGCTTATGCTACTTGGATTCAGCAAGATCAGTTGGTTATGTCTGCTCTTATTTCTTCTTTGTCTGAGTCTCTTATTGCTCAGGTAGTAGGTTGTCAATCAGCTCAGGATGTTTGGCTCTCTTTACAGTCCACATATGCTTCTGTTTCTCAAGCTCGAGTAGTCCAAACTCAGCTCCAGCTTGCTTCCTTGAAGCAAGGGACAGATTCTATTTCTACCTATTACCAACGAGCTAAGACACTTGCTGATAATATGGCAGCTGCAGGCCGGCCTCTTCCTTCCTCAGAATTTGTTCCGTATCTGCTTGCTGGTCTTGGGCCTGAATATGATGCTTTGGTCTCCTCTGTTACTACTAGATTGGAGCTTATAAAACCAGAGGAACTATTGGGTCATTTATTGGCTCATGAAGCAAGGATTCAACATCACTCTCGATCTCATTTCTCTTCAGCAGAAGTCTGTGCAAATTTTTCTGCTCGTTATCCTTCTAACACTCGTGGCAGAGGTTCTTTTCGTGGTTGAAATAGATCAAATCGTGGACGTGATGGTGTTCGTTTTGGTTCCTTTCGAGGGCGTGGATATTCTCAATTTTCTGGTGGTGTTCCCACTAATTCTTCTCCACTTCCTGATACTAGAATGGTCTGTCAAGTTTGCAATCGTCTTGGACATTCAGCTCTTAACTGTATCTACAGGTTTAATCAAGCATATACTGTTGCAGCTCCTGTTCTAGCAAATTATACTGCATCAAACTCTATATCTGATCAGAGTTGGTATCCTGATACTGCTGCTACTAACCATATTACAAGTGATCTTGCTAACTTAAACTTGCAGGCTGCAAAGTACCAAGGAAAGGAGCACCTCCGTGTTGGTGATGGTACTTCCATCCCCATTTCTCATTCCGGTTCTGCCATTTTTCCATCCATCTCATCAAAATTTCTTTTAACTAAGCTTCTATGTGTTCCTTCCTTTACTAAAAATTTAATTTCTGTTCGTCAGTTCTGTACTGATAATCATGTGTTTTTTGAATTTCATTCTAATTTCTTTTGTGTCAAGGATTGCACTACGAGGAAAATTCTTCTTCAAGGGACAACAAGTAATGGTCTCTACACCTTCCCTTCATCATCTGATGTTCCTCAGGCTCACTCCAGTGTTCTTCCTTCTCTTCCTCTCTGGCACTCGTGTCTTGGTCACCCATCTATTCAAACTGTTTTGTCGATACTCCGCCAGCATGAGATACAAGTGGACCGCACAGCAACTATGCCATTTTGTAATGCTTGTGCCATGGCGAAGTCTCATCGAATTCCAGCTCCTACTCGTCTCATAAAGTCTTCTGCTCCTTTTGAATTAATTTTTTCAGATCTTTGGGGTCCTTCCCCTCATGTATCGCTGGATGGCCATCGTTATTACATATCTTTTGTTGATGATTTTTCTCGTTTTACATGGTTGTTTCCATTACAATATAAATCTCAAGCATTTGATATTTTTCTTAAGTTTAAGGCTCAAGTTGAATTACAATTTCAATCTAAAATTAAGCAATTCCAATCAGATTGGGGAGGTGAGTTCCGCCCATTCTCTGACTATCTTTTTAAGTCTGGAATTATGCATCGTGTAACTTGTCCTCATTCTCATACTCAAAATGGAATTATTGAGCGCAAGCATCACCATATTGTTGATTCTGGTTTAGCCCTCTTGGCTCATGCATCTGTTCCTCTTAAATTTTGGCCCCATGCGTTTGCTCATGCTGTTTATCTCATCAATCTTTTGCCCTCTATGAGCCTAAACAACTTCTTTCCTTATTATCTTCTTCATGGTAAACAACCTGATCTCTCATTGTTACGGGTTTTTGGATCTGCATGTTGGCCCCTTACTCGTCCATATAATACTCATAAATTTGATTTCCGGGCCATTGAGTGTGTGTTTCTTGGTCTCAGTCCCAATCATAGAGGTTTTATTTGTCATCATATCTCTTCTGGCAAGAATTACATTTCCAAAGATGTAAAGTTTAATGAGGATTGTTTCCCTTTTAAAATTTGTTCTCAGCCCATCATCTCCATTGAGCCTAATTATGTTTCATTACCTCTTCTTTCACCCAGCTTATCTACTTTACATCAATCCACTTCCATTTTAGGCCCACCTCCCACTTCTTCATTATTGTCCTCAGATTGACATGTTTATTCTTCTCCTCTTGTACCATCTGTATCTGCACCTAACTCGGTGTTTGACCCTCCTCCGATGGTTTCTTCTTTTGCTCATCACATGTTAACAAGGTCACGAACTAATATGGTGCGTCCTAGGCAGTTTACAGATGGCACCATCAGATGGCCACCACCACGGGCACTTGTTGCATCTGTTGACTCTATTCCAGAGACTCCCTCAAGCTTTACTGTTGCTAAAAAAATATGCAGCTTGGCGTGATGCTATGGCAAATGAGTTTAATGCTCTTTTGGCAAATCATACTTGGACTTTAGTTCCTGCTGTTGAGTCTCCAAACACTGTAGCATGTAAATGGGTATTTCGAACCAAACGGCGTACAGATGGTACTGTTGAGCGTCGCAAAGCTCGCTTGGTTGCTAAAGGTTTTCTGCAGCAAAGTGGTGTTGATTATGACCAGACTTTCAGCCCTGTTGTCAAGCCAACCACTATCTGACTGGTTTTATCTCTTGCTGTTACACATGGTTGGTCGGTACAACAGTATGATGTACAGAATGCTTTTCTGCATGGTCCTTTGTCTGAAACTGTTTATATGGCACAGCCTCCTGGATTTGATCATCCTCAGTTTCCATCTCATGTTTGTAAGTTGCAGAAAGCTATCTATGGATTGAAACAATCCCCTCGAGCATGGTATTCACACCTCAGTTCACGGTTGCTTGAATTGGGCTTCTTCATTTCTTCAGCTGATTCCTCCTTATTTATTAGACGTTCTGGGGCTTCTTCTCTCTTTGTCTTGGTTTATGTTGATGATCTTCTTGTGACTGGTTCTTCCTCTCAATGCATTTCCAACCTTCTTGTTGATCTTCGCCGTGATTTTCCTATAACAGATCTTGGAAAGCTGCATTATTTTTTAGGCATTGAAGCGTCTTTTACCACTTCTGGTCTCTTGCTCACTCAACATAAATACATTGCTGATTTACTTCAACAAACAAATATGCATCTTGCCAAGCCAGTGAAGACGCCTATGTCTTCCACTGAGAAGCTTAGCACTTTTTCTGGTCCTCTATTTGAAGACTCTACCTTATATCAAAGCATAGTTGGATCACTTCAATATCTTTCTTTTACCCGACCTGATTTGGCCTATGCAGTGAGTAAAGTGTCCCAATTCATGCATGCTCCACGGGTTCCCCACTGGGTTGCTGTTAAAAGGATACTTCGTTATCTCAAACACACCTCTGAAGTTGGTTTATTGATCTCTAGTTCACCTTCTTTTGATCTTACTGCATTTACTAATGCTGATTGGGCAGGATGTCCAGACGATCGCTTGTCTACAGGAGGGTATTGCATATTCTCTGGTTCCAACTTGGTCTCTTGGTCTTCTAAGAAGCAGCCTACCATTGCTCGATCCTCCACTGAAGCTGAATTTAAAGCAATTGCCAATACTACAGCCGAAGTTGCTTGGGTTCAACATCTATGTCGTGATCTTGGCATCACTCTCTCACAAGCTCCATTAATTTACTGTGATAATTTGGGTGCCATATATCTTTCATCAAATCCAGTCTTTCATGCTCGTACCAAGCATGTCGAGATAGATTTTCACTTTGTCCGAAAGAGAGTTCTCAATAAGTCTCTTTCTGTGGCTTTTCTATCTAGTAAAGATCAGCTTGCTGATATCCTTACTAAGCCACTGTCATCAGCTCGTTTTCTCTCCCTGTGTTCAAGTCTTCGCCTTCGCTCACTACGGCTTGACTTGAGGGGGGCTGTTAAGCCTATTGCCATCTCAGACCTTCTAAGCATCACACCTGTACGCACCACATCAGAAGCTGGGACCACAGCATCAACAACCTGCAATAATTATGCAACACATATCAGCAACACATCTCCAGAAGATGCTGGAAGAATCTCAACAAATCATCCTTTATAATGATTGGCTGATGTATAGTTTGTTGTAACTGTTTTTATTCTTTTGTATATTCGTTGCCTATATAAAGGGCCTTCTACAGTGTATACAAAGTGAGAAATGAAAAAAACAAAATAGAGAGAGAATATTTTAGCAGTAGTAAGTGTTGTTCGCTTCTCATGTTGTAAACGTGACTTGTACGTCATGCTTTTGCAGTAGGGCACAAGCCTGAATTTGGGCCAAACGGGCTAATACTAGTTGCTGTCTAGTCTCAAGCTATGTCTAATCTAATAATAGAACTTGTTTAGACCTAATTCGTTGCAATTATTTGTAGGTGCCTTTTTCGAATCCATGTCCATGTGTCCAATGTTATCTCCACGGTATCGAAATGCCGATGACGTGTTTTCAAATATTGAGTCTGAGTAGGAGAGGTGCGTTTGATTGTGATACTTGTCATGATCTGGGGTTTTAGGCATGTTTAACGTCTATCATGAATCCGGTTTCAGAAATGTCTAGGTTCAAGATAAGAAAAAGTGATAATAATAATTATTTTTTAGATACAATAAATAATGGAGCTCTTTGATTGGTACATTGGGTCCCACATTTCAACATGTGAAAATGTATGTCACTTAACGTCTACGTTATTCTAGGTTGGCATATCAAAGCTCGTTACTGGTTGCCAGTGATTCCCATGCGCGTGTACGCTACACCTTAAAGACCACTAAATAAGTTTCATATGTAATTTAGTGGGGTCTCACCCAAGACGGAGATCTCCACTCGAATATGGTTCATATTTAATTTAAACAATTCATGTCACATTTAATTATTATTTCTGTCAAGTAACAAATAACCCACGACAGATAATTATATAGGTGACGTGTTAAGTTATAAAAATGGTCATCTATATCATTCATCCTATTTGAAATCTTCAAACCCTGTCTCGGAACGGCTCTCTTATTATTGGGTCAAAGTACAAAAAAAATTGGGCAGCTTGATCCATTTTTGATCCTAACAAAAGCATCCACTTAGAGCCATATCTCACTTACTGTGCGATGCTACCAACTTGTAGAGATGGCAATGGGACGTGGTTAAATGGGCAACTTGCCCGCCACTAATGGTTAGGGTTTGGTATTGTCGAAATCGGGTTGGGAGTGTGTTTGGGTTTAGCTCACCGACTCCAACCTTAACCAATTAAAATATTATTTTCATATATATAATATATAAAAATACATATTTTATTAATAAATATATTATTGATTTATATATTTAATTTATTTAAAACTTATATCTTTATGTATTTTATAGTATAACCGGGTTAATAGGTTTGCTTCATGAAAAGATGTTCATAGAAGCAAAAGCAATCCAATTGCTTTTCTTGCTTTTTGAATCAATTTTTGAGAAGCAATACCAAATACAGCCTCAATCAACACAAGGATCTTTTCAATGTAGGCCATTTTCCAAAACAAAAGTAATAAATAAAGTTTACATTTTCCCAACATCCCTCCCCCTTGAGACATAATTTCTTCTAACTCAAAGCATAATCCTTAGCTTGCTAAAAGTATCACACTTGAGAGGCTTTATGAAAATATTTACAATTTGAAGATATGTCTTCACAAATTTTGTATAAATTTTTTAGTTTTCTATGTCGATTAGTTGGTTAACCTTGATTAATTTGGTAAATGTGTTGCGTAGGAGCTTGTTTTGAGGCTTCTTAATCAACAAAGTGTCAATTACAAAAAAGATATTTTCTCCATTATAGAGGACGAGGGATATGTTGGACAAAAAACTATAATTTGTGAAGAAAAAAGGGCATTCCTGTGCAAGGTTTTCTAGACTGGGACAGGACCAGTCCGATTTGATCCCAATACAATCTATATCGGACCAGCCGATCCCAAGTGATTCAATTGAAAAAAGAGAGAATTTTGATTTTCTTTGGATCGGCCGGTACCGATCCATCCAAAATGGTACCGGTAGGTCCATAGCTAGTGCGGTCCGGTTTTAAAAATTTAGAAAAATTTAAAAATAGCAAAAAAATAAGAAAATTTCATTTGTAATTGTTATAAATTATAGATGATTGATATAAGATATAATAAAATTGAAAATCTATGTTAAAATGTCAAATTATAATTATATGCTATGACAAATATAACATATAATATCAAATTATATGTTAACTTTTTGTGATAATATAATTTGAAAAATAATGATATGTTATAATATTATAATATAAAAAATATAATTCGACAACTTTATTATAATTAGACCAATCATTTATAAATTTAACAATTATAAGTGAAATTTTCCTTTTTTTGAATTTTATTGCTATTTTTTTTTATAAATTTTCTGAATTTTATGGATTGGTCTAGTTATGGACCGGATCGGACCGGCTGATATCATTTTGGATTGGACTTAATCGGATGATCCCGGATTGGAATACCGGATTGGGATCATTTGATCTTGGTCCTAATCGATACTAGCCGGTCTGGTAAACCATGTTCTTGTATATCACTAAGAGAAGAAGCAAGCAGGTCTCATGTAACGCTCCAAACCCCGACCCACCATAACATGTAGGTGTGGCGTACATGAGCATTATCTTGGTCATAATTGTATATGGTATAGGTCTGGATCTACAAAATTTCTCCAATCATCTGATATTTCCTGGGAATATTCCCAAAGTGAGCACTAAAGCTTAGCAAAAAAGAGTTACCATAATCTAAATGATAATAATATAAACATCTATAACCTAATGAATACATTCATAAAAATACAAAGTAACGATCATAATTAATGTAACTTTAACACACGTTCCTCAGTGAAATTCAAACAAGTAAGCATCATACGCTATAATGCAGTCACATGCATATCAACATTCACAAATCAAAATCCCGTTATTCCATATAATTTGGTCTCGATGATTCTATGTGTTTGAAGACAACTATTATTGTTAACTTTCACCAATCAAAATCCTTATAATTACAGACTGTTGATTAGTCAGAAACTTTAACTTTGTGAACATTAATGTGTAAAATGAGGAGCTATGCGAACTCGGCCGAGAAAACCAAGCGATTTGTGTTTTTGATTTCTTGCCAACGAAGATTATGAGGAAAATGAGAGACTTGTTGCATACGGCTCGACTTTTCAATCAACGAATGCGGCTCAAAAAAAGGAAGTCGGCTGAAAACAATGTTGAAGAAAAGAGAGGAGGTGGGACGCCTATCGTCCACCGGTGCTTCCCAAGACCGTTCGACAAAGGAACGTCCGTAGAAGAAAAGGACCGGTAAAAATCTGGGTCCTTACATTTCAAGCCTCTTTTTATACGAGTAACGGATACTAGGGGTGGCAACGGGTCGAATACGGTACGGATCTACCAAGATCCGAATTCGATCCGAAAATAATTATCCGATATCCGAATTCGATCCGATATCCGACGGATCTTTAATACCTATATCCGAATTCGAAATCCGAAAAATATTCGAAATCCGAATTCGATCCGATATCCGATCCGAAATCCGAAATCGAACCCGAAATCCGAATTCGAACCCAAAATCCGAATTCGAACCTGTAAAAATCCGAATTTACCTGTAAAAATCTGTAAAAGTCTACCTATAAAAATCAAAATTCACATCCAAATTCACCTGTAAAAATCTATAAAAGTCTACTTATAAAAATCAAAATTCACATCCAAATTCACCTGTAAAAATATGTAAAAGTCTACTTACAAAAATCAAAATTCACATCCAAATTCACCTGTAAAAATCTGTAAAAGTCTACCTATAAAAATCAAAATTCACATCCAAATTCACCTGTAAAAATTTGTAAAAGTCTACTTATAAAAATCCAAATCCACCTGAAAAAATCCACCTATAAAAATCCAACTTCACATCCAAATTCACCTGTAAAAATCCACTTATAAAAATCCAAATTCACCTGTAAAAATCCACCATCAAGGCATAATAAAAATCCACCACCATTTAACTACGAATTTTAACACATATCTAAGTGTCTAACACAAACATTAAAACTCAAAACATAAATACAAGCCCATAAATATAGTCTAAGTGTCTAAACTCCATAACACAAATCCACCATCAAGGCATCATCAAGGCATCAACTCCACCATCAAGGCATCAACTCCACCATCAACTCCACCATCAAGGCATCAACTCCAGTACTCCACCATCAACTCCACCATCAAGGCATCAACATCCAGAGAAGCTTGATCCATCCAATAACTAACCTACAAGAAAAATATCTTTATTAGAACCTCATAAAACAATTAGTAAATTATACTAACAAGTAAAATATTTACTAACACAAGTTTCTTACATGCTTTAGTCAATTGGACTAAATATTTGAACGAGTTAAACTGCTCCCATCTGTAAGCCCATCAACATCTAAATATCAAATACAAATAAGAAAAACATAAAAGGGTAAGAATATATACAAAAGAAATTTATATGCATACTCAACCAAATTATAAATATATTTACCTCTGTAGTTTTTGGGATCTAACCAATCTTGTGTCAACATCAGAGCCTCCACAGTATCTGGGCTTAGAGAATTTCGAGCCTCATCAATTAGCATACCTCCCATACTAAAAGCAGATTCTGATGGAACTGTTGAAATTGGAATAGCAAAGATATCCCGAGCCATCCTACTAAGTGTTGGGTATTTTGGACTATTGATACGCCACCAACTTAATAGATTCATATCAGGCTGTCGAGGAAATAAGTTTTCTTCTAAATACCTATCAAGTTCAGACTTTTGTGAGGCAACGATGTTGGCACTACGTGTATGCAAATACCACGTATCAAATCT
Organism: Buxus sempervirens; assembly: GCA_947561395.2. NCBI lineage: Eukaryota > Viridiplantae > Streptophyta > Magnoliopsida > Buxales > Buxaceae > Buxus > Buxus sempervirens. The sequence continues at coordinate 4,861,583 of OX387182.1, forward strand.
CTTTATTCTGTCACTTGTATTAGTGACACTTGGAAGAGAGTTGCTACCAACACTATCTTGTGGTGCAAAAGGAGATGTCAATGATGTGCTTAAATTACTTGCATACTCTGAATATAAATTGTGCAAAACATCCCAGACCTTGCTTAGATATATATCAGCATCATTACCATAGATTTCAGTGTAGTTGTACTCCACAAAGTCATATTTAAACTGAGGATCAAGAATGATAGCAATTGCAAAAAGTATGTTGCATGCTTCCCAATATTTATCAAATTTCACCTTCATTTTGCGTGCCATTGAACGCAAGTAATCATGTTCACTGTCTTTCCAACTGATTAAGTTGAGATGTATTTCACACACTTCTGGAAAGTACACAGTAGCAGTTGGATAAGAAGAAGCTGAAAATTTCGTTGAGGCTTCATAGAAAATTTTCAAACATTTGCAAACATTTTTTGCTAGTTCCCATTCTTCCTTTGATGGATTCACTTTAAAATCATTATCAATGATCTCCAATCGATGAAATGCTTCTTTCAACTCAATTGCACTCTCCAACATTAGATAGGTGGAATTCCATCTTGTTTTCACATCAAGACAAACACCTTTTTTTCCAAAAAGCTTAACTTGATTCATAGCATTCTTAAATTTTTGCTTCTTATAAGGTGATGATCTGATATATCTGACACTCTCTCTAATCATCTTTATCAATCCTTTTATCTCCTGTAACCCGTCTTGCACAATAAGATTCAGAATATGTGCACTACAACGCACATGAAACAACTCACCACTTAAAGGAAGCAACTCTTCTTTGCACAACCAACTTCTCAAATCTCTAACCATTGCATCATTGGTAGATGCATTATCAACTGTAATGGAAAATAACTTCTTGTCAATATTCCAGTCCAATATCCACTCTTTAACAACTCTAAGAAGGGTCTCCGCATCATGAGGACATTCAACAGTTGTATAAGCAATAATTTTCTTCCTAAGCTCCCATTCATCATCAATAAAGTGGGCAGTTAAGCAAGCATAACCAAGGTTTTGGTGTTCAGCTGTCCACAAATCAGTTGTCAAACTAATTCGAGAAGAATTCCTATCAAAAATGTTATACAACTTCTCCTTCTCCTTTTTATACACTTGAAGGATGTCAGCCTTAACTGTGTTTCGTGTCACAAGTTTGAACATTGGCTGCAAATTATTGATAAAAATCTCAAAAAACTCATGTTCCACCATATTGAAAGGATATCCGTGCTTAATAATCATCCTTGCCATATCTAAACGGCTTCTTTCTTGATCAAACTTAAAGGGTTTTACTGTAGAACTTGAACCCCCTTTACCCTTGGTCACTGACAACAATTGTTGGCCTATGTCTTTGTGGGACTTTCTAGGACATCTAAGCAAATGATTCCGTAAGTGAGTGGTCCCACTAGAGCTTGCCCCATTCAATTTTTTCATACAATGCATGCAAACAGCCATATCTTCCCCATTTGGTCCTACAACCTTATCAAATTCCTCCCACACTTTAGATTTTAACTTCTTTCTTTTAGGAGATGATGGAGCTGACTCAACAGTCTCAACAGTCGCAGCCTCACGGGCCTCAACTTCATCTCCAACTGAAATAGGTTCCGACGACATACCCGACACCTTCTAAAAGAAATATAAGTAATTAAGATGTAGCAAATAGCAAGCAATAGGCAACATCTACGAAATGGAACTGACAGACATGCTTGTGGTTCTAAGAAATAATTAAAGCTGTTGATAACATTCTTTAATATGTAAGAAGACTTTCAGCAATGAAAACCTTCCTCATCACATGGCACCATGCAAAAGAGTAAAGAAACATAAAGCTAAACATTGGTATATGAATACCACATCCACTTGACACCAAAAAACAAAAATCAGAAAATTTCTTCTCTCATCTTGTATGTTGTCGACTCTCGTTTGGCATTGAGAATTTGTCTTGCATGACTTAACTGTTACCGATTTTTGTTGATTCCTACCTTCCAGTCTTGAACTAGTTTCTGCCATCTTAATGTCATCAAAGCTGGCAGTTACTGGTTACCTAGACCAGCTGTAAATGATAATTTTTGGCAGTGTCAGAGGCTGCTGATCACTTAGGTGGCTTTGATTAGATGCTTAAAGTAGTTGATATTCTGGTAACAAGCAATTATATATCCATTCTTCTTTTTGGCCTATGAATTCATTTCAGTTGTTCTTGATCTTTAAAAAATTTGAGGGCTCATTGCAAGATCTTTGTGCTTTTTACTTCATCAAAAGAGGAATGAAGTGAAAACTAATGAGGGGTATAACAGTGGCTCTAAATTATACTTTTATAAAGTTAGGAAAGTTGAGTTCAGTATTTTATCCAGCATAGTGCAGTTCTTACCAGGTGTAAATGCCTAAAACTGTTCATTGTGGATCTTCATAGCTTCCAAATGTTTTTTACTTTCTGTACTTCTGAAATGTTTATGAATTCAAAGAAGGAAATGAATTTATTACTAAGAACAGCTGTGGCTGATAATTATTTGGTAGTGATAGAGGATATTGATCGTTGAGATGGCTTGGATCGGAGGCATATAAAGCAGTGGAATTACCGGTAACAAGCAATTGCATTCTTCTCGTCGTCTGAATTCATTTTAGTATATAGTGGTTCTGTTAGCATCAATGATTTATATATCATGGTTTGCCCACTCTATTTTGGTTGTGACCATGTCAGATTTACAGGGTAAAACAAGAAAAAGACATAGCTTAATTACTCTGTGGTATCATTTTTCCTCACTACCATGGGCCCTGAAACTGCTAATGATGTATTCTATGATGGAGGTTCTATGTGTTGCATTCATAAAAACTATGAAAAAAAGAAGAAGAAAAAGAAACAAACAAAAAAAGGAACATACTTCTGAAATCAGGATATAAAATTAGCTTAACAGAGTGACAACAAATCACATTGAGCCTCAAGGTTCGCAGAGTTTAATCTAAAAATTTTTTTTTTGTTGATGAAAGGTTGGTTTTTTAAAAATTGATTTTTATAAAATAGCAAGCAATAGGATTTTTCAACAAGACAAATTCTCAATGCCAAACGAGAGTCGACAACATACAAGAGGTGCAAAACGAAGCTGACATGCCAGAGATTACTGAATATGAGATGCGAACGGGACCATTGAGAAAAGTCACTAAATCCACGTAGAAATAGACTGGGAGCTTCTGCTTACCTGATTAGCTCGCCTGAGACCCAACGAAGTTGTTAAATTCCTGAATGCCTGAAACAGAGGAGTCACCAAACAGCCGCTGGAAACACCTGAACAGAATCGCTATTGAGTATCGACGGAGTTGATTTGCTCGCCTGAGACCCAACGAAGCCAATAAACGGCTGAATGCCTGAAACAGAGGAGTCTGAGATTCTGCCGATTGGAAAGGATTTGCTTAAAAAAAATATAACAAAGAAATGTTGTCTTCTCTGATGAGGAGCTTACCGACTTGAGGAAGATGGCGAGGCGACCGGCGAGTTCGTGTCGACAGGGAGCTAGGGCAAATGGGTTCGTACTTCGTAGTCGACGAAGTTGTTCGACGAAGTTGTCGACGAAGTTGTCGACAGGGAACAACAACGTTGTTCGACGGCGGCGGCGAGTCGGCGACCGGCGAGTTCGTAGTCGACGAAGGATCCCCCCAAATGCGCAGTCGGCTCTCGGCGGAGAATGGTGAAGAGGAGTTAGGGCATTCGTGTTTTGGGTTAGGGTTAGGGCGAAATGTGTTTTTTGTTTTGCATTTTTAGTTGATGGTCCAACGATGGTTTAGATGTTTAACCATTCTAATTTATGGTTGAACCGTTGAACCATATGGTTGAACCATGGTCTAGGGCCTCTGGGTTAAGTATATGTATATTATAAGCATATATTCGGTTCGGATCTTTTTCGGATCGGATACACCTATATCCGAATTCGAATCCGAATTTTTTCGGATCCGAAATCCGAGATCCGTATCCGAACCGTGGATCTAAAACCTATATCCGAATTCGGCAATTTCGGATCGGATTCGGGTCGGATTCGGATATATATCCGACCCATTGCCAGCCCTAACGGATACCTCCATTTCCGGGTCTTTTTAATAATATTTTATTACGAGAAAAAAGACTCCACATCCGTTAAATAAAGACGTCCGTTTACATATGGATTAATAATATTTCATTAAGAAAAAACACAAAAGACTTTCATGTTTAAATAACCGCGTAGGTATCCGTCCATTTCCATGTGTAAAAAACAAAAAAAAATGGATTCAATTATTGTGGTGGGATGTGAATGGGATTAATTGGAAGATCTAGAAGAAAAATAAAAGTTTAAGAGTCTCAGCTCAACGTTACACTGAGAGTATGAGCATATCTTTATTTATAATTACAATCTGTCCATAATTGATTCAATTCCTAATTGATTTACATGCTAAAAATATCCCCTTCACTGTAACGGCTAGTTTGATTCAACGGCTAGCTTGATTGACTTTCCAAGCTGGTAGTACCTTGATTGTCGAATGGGCTGGAGGAGGAAATCTCGGCTAGATTTCCCTTGAACGTGGTAGGCTTTCCAAGCTGGTAGTCTTCTTGATTGCTAGTATTGCTGGTAATCTTCTTGATTGTCACAAGAGCAGTTGGGTGAATCTTGAACGTGGTTGGCTTTCCAAGCTAGTAGTCTTCTTGATTGTCACAAGAGTAGTTGAGTGGATCTTGGCTGGATTTCTTTAGGATGTGATGTACCAGTCCTTCCTTAATTCTGTTGGTGTTGACCTTCTTCACAAGTAACGTGACCATCTTCTTCCTTATCCTTCAGAGTATTATATTTGCTGATAGATCTAGCGTGCCGAGTTTCAAACCTCTCGTATTTGAACCTTCTACAAAAAATCTGGTTCCTCATCCCACCATCTTCAAGCTGCACCACTGTGTTCTTTTGTTTCGCCCCATTATTCCTCCTATATCACCTTCAAGTTCTTCAACAAGAAATAATGGCGGATATATTTCTGGCTCCTATTGTTGGAAAGCTACGCGATAAATTGATCTCTGAGCCTGTCCAACACGTTGCAGGCCTATGGAAACTCTCCACCGAATTGGATAAGATGAGCACAACCTTGTCAGAAATTCAGGAGGTGCTCGATGATGCGGAAGATCGGCAGATAAGGAACAGCCGCGTCAAGACGTGGCTGAACAAGCTTAAACTTGTGTCTTATGACTTGGAGGATTTGGTGGACGAGTTTGATACCGAATCTTATCGACGCGAAGTGGAAGCTGATAAACAGGTATGCATCCCAAATATCTTACCTCTGCATGTCCGTCCTTCTGTTGTCTTGTTTCACATCAAGATAGCTGCCGATCTAAAAATGATCAACGAAACACTGGAGCAAATTGCAAAAGAAAGGGATATGTACGGTTTGTCGAAAAGAGTTGGAGGGAATTCCACCCCTGTAGTCAGGCCACGCGCACCCACGTCTTCCCTTCCTGATAAATCTCCTGTACTCGGTAGAGAGGAAGATAAGGAAAAGCTGATCCAAAAATTGCTACAATCAGATGAAGCAAGTGATGATGGGATGCCTGTGACTGTGATTCCCATCGCGGGTATGGGTGGAGTGGGCAAGACCACCCTTGCTCGGCTTCTATACAACGATGAGAGGGTCAACAGGAATTTTAATCTGAAAGCCTGGGCTTATGTGTCTCAAGAATTTGATCTGGTCAGGGTTACACAAGCAATTCTTGAGTCATTTACGACCAATATCTCACACAGGCATAAGGAGCTGGAATCATCAGCTCTTGGGGTTGCCACCAACATGTCTCATCATCTTGAACACCTAGATCCACTTCAAGTTACACTGAGGGAGAAACTGAATGGGAATAAATTCTTGCTTGTTCTAGACGACCTATGGAGCGTTAGAAGTACTGATTGGAATGAGTTACAGAAACCGTTTAGTGCTGGGGCATCTGGAAGTAAAATTTTAGTTACAACCCGAAATTCAAACTTCCTGACAAAGCCAATCGACGGTGCTTACCCTCTGAATCACTTGACCAATGATGATAGTTGGTCACTGTTTTCGCATCACGCATTTGGAAAGAGAAACACTGATGCATATCCAGAATTGAAAGAAATTGGGAAGCAAATCGTAGGAAAGTGTCAAGGTTTGCCGTTGGCGGTGATCACACTCGGACGCCTCCTGCAATCTGTTGTAAATGTTAAGGAATGGGAAAAGGTATTGAAGAGTGAAATATGGGCTCTCCCGACTGATCAAAATGACATCCTTCCAGCTCTAAGATTGAGCTACTTTCATCTCCCTTCACACTTGAAGCGGTGTTTTGCTTACTGTGCGATACTCCCTAATGGCTCTAAATTTTCATCAGAACTTTTGATAGAGTTATGGATAGCAGAAGGTCTTGTAACGCCTGAACAAAATAAAAATATTGAAGATGCGGGCCATGAGTATTTTGATGATCTTTTATCAAGGTCATTCTTTCAAGCAAGTCTAGAGGATGAATGGTACACCATGCACGACCTCCTTGTGGAACTAGCTAAATTTACTTCAGGAGAAATATGCTTTCAGTTGGATGATTTGGAGTCCAATCACTTGGTCAACATTTCCGAGAATTGTCGCCACTTTTCATATACAAGTGAGTTTTGTGAAAGTAGAACAAAATTTGGTGCCATTTTCAATGCCAAGCGCTTACGAACCTTCTTCAAATTTATAGAAGTTCAGAAAACCTCCTACATAGCTAGACAGGTCCCGTATGATTTGGTGTCATCACTAAAGTACTTACGGGTGCTGATTTTGGGTCTTTATAACATCTCAGAGCTACCAGATTCAATTGGAAATTTGAAACATTTGAGATATCTTAACCTCTCCGACACTGTAATCAAAAGTATACCGGATTCAATATGTAAGCTCCACAATCTGCAGTTTTTGTTTTTACGTAATTGCAGATTTCTTACTGAGTTGCCTAAAGACATGGCGAGCCTGATTAACTTGCGTGTTCTGAAAAACGATTGTTGTTTTAGCCTAGAAAAGATGCCTATAAGAATGTGTAGGTTGAGAAATCTTAGGCATCTGTCCTATTTTGTTGTGGGAAATGACAGTGGATCGAGCATAAAAGATATAAAGGATTTGGATCTTCGAAAGAGTATTCACCTGTATAAGTTGGAGAATATTATTGATAGTGGGGATGCTCGAGAGGCTAATTTAAAAAACAAGCTCAATCTTAAAGGGCTGAAGTTGGAATGGACTAGTGACAGAAATGAGGCTGAAGATTCTTCGAGAAATGGAAAAGATGTGCTTGAATCACTCGAACCTCATGAGAAACTGGAAAGCCTTTCCATCATTCACTACAATGATAGAGAATTCCCCAGCTGGGTTGGGCGTTCATCCTTCAGTGAATTAAGTTTCCTCGAATTGACCAATTGTAGAGAATGCCGGTCTCTCCCTACCCTTGGGCTACTTCCTTCGCTCAAGGAGCTTCGCATTGTTGGATTCCATCAAGTGAAGAGAGTGGGTCCGGAGTTCTATGGGGTTGACTGTCATGAACCATTTAGATCACTGGAGAAGCTTACATTCATCGATATGCAAGAGTGGGAGGAATGGATAGGAATTGATGAAGAATTGCCTTGCTTATGCATGCTTCACATAGAGGGTTGTCCTAAACTACGAAGATCCTCACAATTGTTTCCTGCAGCCTTGGATCAATTGAAAATAATAGATTGTGGAGAACTGGTAGAATTTACACGGGATTCGCCTCTGTCGCATGATTTGTTACAACACAAAAATCCAAGAGCATCACTTGTAATCTCTAACTGTCCCAAGTTGATTGGGCTTCCTAGGCGGCTTCTCCAAGTTGGTGAAGTAGACTTTTCAAACTGCAATAATGAGATAGTGATGATGACGAGAGATGTTGAAATTTCATCTCTTACATCTTTCCGTATTTCTGGAATTCCAGTGCTTGGCTGTCTGCTGCTTCGGTTTTTGCAATTCTCGATAACCCTTGAAGATTTAGAGCTTGATGGATGCAACTCCCTGACAGTTTTGTCAGAAGATGGGTTTCAACACCTCATTTCTCTTCAGCGTTTGAAAGTCTCTCGGTGTCCTCAACTTACGTCTTTGTTAGAGGATGAGGGATTGCCACCAAAACTTAGAGTCTTGCGGATTAAAGAGATTGCTAAATTGGAGAAGCTGCCAGATGGACTGCGCAACCTGAGCTCTCTTAAAGTCTTAGATATTAATGATTGTCCAGCTCTTAGATTCTTTCCGGAAGGGCTGCTTTGCAACACTTCTCTTGAAATTTTGATTATCAGAAAATGTCCATCTCTAACAGCCATCACAAGAGAAAGAGGTGCGAGTTTAGGGCTTAAGAGTGCCACTTCCTCCAATGTTAGCAATTCAAAGCTTCAGGTCCTTTATTTTGGTCACTGTGAGAATCTCGAATCCTTACTCGAAGGCAATACCAACCTCACGGATCTTGAGTACTTCTTAATTGGGGATTGTCCTCGTATTGCATCCCTTCCCAAAGGATTGTTGACGGCTACCAATCTAAGAGTTCTTGGTGTTGCGGAATGTCATAATCTAAAGTCTCTGCCGAATCGGTTTCACGATCTAACGTCTTTGTATCAGTTAGGTATTGCACGTTGTCCCATATCCATTCCAGCTGAAAAATGGTTCCCCAACAACCTGAGGCATCTTGTGCTTGGAGATGATGATAACACTCTTGGGCCCCTTTCGAAGTTGGGATCACACATGTCCGAGCTCACCTCCCTTGAATTACTCACTCTTTATGAATTTTCTAGCGTGGAGTCGTTTCCGGAAATGATGTTTCCTTCAACTCTTCAGGCCCTTGCAATCTCGTCGTGCCCAAATCTCAAATCCCTACCCAAATGTCTGCACAAGCTAACCTCTCTTGAATATTTAATCATTAAACAATGCCCAAAGCTTGCCTATTTGCCTGAGAACGGCCTACCCTCCAGCAAACTTGGTGTTTTGGGAATTTTTGATTGCCCTCAGTTGAAACTACGATGCCAAAAGGAGAAAGGGAAAGATTGGTCTAAAATAGCTGACATCCCCTTGGTAGGGTTTGATGACAAGGAAGATTTGATCATTGACCAATACATTAGAAAGTACTTCGTATTCGACTGTAAGCTCTCTCTCTTTCCTTTACTTTTTGTGGAGGTCCAATATGTAAAAAGTGGTAGATTATCCGAAGGATGGGTAGACTCCATAATGCGTGGATGATCAAGGGGACATACAATCTTGATCATGATCCAATATTTATTACATTCTGTGTTTGATCGGTTCTTAAAGAATATCATTTTTAGCGTAATATACATAGTCGTAGTTTATCATACATAGTTTCTTTCGTTCTGTCTACCTTAGAAACCTGCTTGCATCTCCCTTATTTTATATATTACCCATGCTGGATAATATAGATTGATCGATATCTGATGCTCATGCTGGATAATAATGCAGGGGTAGATGATTTTATTTATAACTAAATCCTCCAACAATATCTGTACTGGAGTTGAGAACCTTGCTCATGTTATCAAGTATTTGAATGTTTTTGAGTCTAAATAAGGAGGTAAGTAGCCTGTAAATTTGTGTCTTTTGTGAGGTGATTTAGTTAGACAATCTGACCATTTTTCCTGTTTGTAGAAGCTCTATTGGGAATCCACAGCATGCAGAAGATTGATAATTTATTGCCTTTGTAGAAATTGCTTCATCCTCCATTTTATAGCGAGTAAGCTACATTTCAACACGCTTTAGTATGGTTTCAGGGTAGTACGTAATTGTATACAACACTTTATCTGTTCACACTATCTAGATTCCTATCTATATTAAAAATGGACGAGCTAAGTTCTTCAATATTTTCTTTTTTTGTTGATTAGGGGTACTTGGGGGAAGGGGAACACACACACCTGACCACTTACCTGCGAGGGGGAGCGTGATGTTCTTTGACTAGCGTGTGTTGCATAGTGCGGCAACTCGGACAACCAACTGTCTCAGCTGGAGGTAGGCTCCCTCCCGAGCAAACTCCCTTTATTTTTTGCTGAAGGCGGGAGTAGAACACTGGTCTAGGCTACAACGAGCCAAGACCTTACCGCTAAGTATCTTCAATTTTGATGTGTTTCTATTTATATATTCCACTAAACATGCCTCAGCAAATATGTTTATTTATTTGTTCAGTACTTGCAGATCTACCAAGCATTTTTCAAGTAGTCCCAGGAGAAGATTCTGCTGGTATTTTGAGCCATCACAAGATCATTCAGGTTTCAAACGAGGCCTTGAAATTAAGATTGTTCTGCTAGTCTCTGTTTTTTATTTTTTTCCTCTTTTTTCCCATTGTCCATTCCAGGAGACAGAGAGTTGCCAAACCCAGCTTGTGTGGATGTTGTCATAATGGAACAACAGAATTGGCTTTAAGGAAACCTGTCTACGTGACTATAAACTGTTTTCAATGAACAATGAGTATCTTGAAGATGCTTCAATGCTTTCTAATTTTGCATAACAATCCAACAATTTGTTTGACATACCAATCTTATAATATGGGAAGATAAAGGAGAATCAGTTTTTTCACCAAGTTGTTGACTAGTTCAGCCCACAATAAGAACTGTCTTGCCTCCTTGTGCTTTCCCGCCGCCTTGGATCTAAATTCAACATAATGCAACTTCGAAGTTTGAGTCATCTCATCCATCATGACATGCTTGATCCAAAACAAAATTTTTACTCTATTTGATGCCTTACTGCACTCTTTGCAAGATTTCCGTCATAGTTTTCTTCTGAGATCTTGAACAGCAATCCTTGACTTCTCTCTTTGTATTCATAACTTTGTGGCATGGTTGTTATGTCTGATTCTGTATTACATGTTTATTTTACTGTAGTTATTGCACCTTGCACCATTAAAATGTAACTTTGTAGTCTAGGATGCTGTAAAAATTATTAATGGACTACTCTCAAATGCTATTTACAATTTTTTTTTCTGGGACACTTCGGGCCTTCTTTTTTTATGTGTCATATTTGAGCCGGCAGTACTCTGTTTTATTGTGATGGAATAACAAAACTGAAGCAATAGGTAGGCTAAGGACTCAATAGGATTTTCAAAGCTTATCTGTTTGCTGTCACCGTGGACCTTTTCAAAGATCTTTAGTGAGATCTTTACATTGTTCAGAATCTTCAGATAGCCTACCAAAACACCATACCAAACCTAAAGCTGAGAATTACTGGTCTTTGTAGAATCCGCTTGATCCTCTCATCTCTAGAATGAAAATTATACCTGATCTGCCAAAGTGTCCTAATTTTCCTAAAAAAAAAAAAATTATGAGTTAAAGAAAATGAATTTTGCTTGGATTCTGTTAATCCTATAAACATTCTTCATCAAGAAAAAATTAGTTCTTTATTCCAGAGTTGCAAATCACCCTAAGGCATTATTCAAGGAGACCCACTACAAAATCCTTCTAGTGTCTTGATTCATTGCTAGATCATTTGGGTTTTAAAGGTGGGCTTGAAAATTGGATTCTTATGAAATTATTGTTTTTAAAATTTTAAGAACATGACTTATTGTTCACATGTTATTTCTCACATTTAGTCTGTTCGACCTTGTTATTCCACATTGATGTCTACTTCTTAACTCACCTTTCCACTGCATTAAGCTGTCACTTTGAGGAGAGCACTTTTAAGCAAGATGTCCCATTTCAAGCCCATGCCTACATCAGCATGAAAGCAGAGGAACCTTCATTTCTGCTATAAAGTACAGAGATGTTTGAATAAATTAGCACCCATCAGCAACAGGATGAGCTAAGAATTGCCATATGGAAGAAAGGGTGCCATGATTTTCATCAACATGTCTTTCCAACTGGTGTAGAGAAGAGAAGTGAAAGGTAAAAATTTATGTATTCCACTTTGTACAAATGACTCGATGTTAAGAAACAAAAGTAACATGTATCATTATGCTATTATTGACTTTGTTTAAAGGCGGACATTAAAATGGAGAGTCAAAGTTAATTTCACAATCCCGTTGATTTCTGTAGGCCTGGGTCACGGACTATTTATTTTCGCAAAAGTAGAGGATTTCATTCATATGGTACAGTGATCAAGCAAACTGATGGATTATATGGTAATCTTCCTTTCTTGATCTTATTTTTATGTAGGATCCATTTAAAGAACAAAAATAATTGTAAAAAGTAATATTTCTGCAGTATACCAGTTTAGTTTGATTCTAACTTCGTTCCTTTGATTTTATATGTAGGCCAAACTTGATTACATAGTGCGTGTATGATAAAAAGTGATTACTTGCTTGATCAAGATCCTCGATAAAGCTTTCACTAGAAAGAACTTATCCTCTTTTGTGCCTTTGAATTCATTGTTGTCATAAAGTGCTTTGATTCTACAGTCTCGCAAAGGTTTGTGTCTGAGCTTTATTCACAACGCTAAGACCTTGAACAGCAATTCTATCTCGAACTCTTGATTCGTCATCTCTCCTGCATGGTTATTAAATTTGATTCTTTTGATGCATTTATTTTTATTTCAATCCTTGTATTTTAGCACCAGTAGAATATAACTTCAGTAGTATAGGATGTTATAAAAATTCTTTAGTTTACAAGTCCTCTTTCCATGTAATTACCATGGAAATTTGATCATAATGCAGAGGTAGCTGCTTGCTAATTACCTTAAATCCTGCTTTTTTCTGAATTGAAAAGCATGCAGAGGTTTCTAAGACCCATATATTGGATTATAATGCATAGCAGATTTTCATCCTGTCCTCCAACAACAACCGTGGTCGACTTGAGAAGCATATGCTCATGGAATGCAGTATTTGAACATTTCAAGTCCAAAAGAGGAGGTAAATATCACGTAAATTTGTCCATTTTGTGAGGTGGTTTATTAGATAATCTAACCACTTTCTCTGTCTGGCAGAGTGGCTACTGTGTCTCTATACCACGCAAAATTTCAGAATTAATTGCCATTGTAGAACCAACTTCATCCTTGCTTTTCTAATCGTGTGAGCTACATTTCAAGATGCTTTATCATTGTTTTAAGATCCATATTTCTTTGTGTAAATGGAAGAGTGATAAGCTAATTAGTTTCAAATTTGATGGGGTTCTGTTTGTACATTAATTCCATTACACATGCTTCATCGAATGAATTATTTCTTTTTGTTTATTACCTGCAGATCACTCCCAGCATTTTGAAAGGAGTACCAGTAGAAGAAGCCAACGGTAGTGTCTTCAGTTATTAATGTCAGGATTCTTGGGTTCCACACATGAGAGGCTGAACAATCTTGTCCATTCTCCTAGAATGAGCTGACTAATTGCTGTGGGAGCAAACAATGTCATGATTCTTCTTTTTCATATTAGCAGACGAATTTGGCCCAGCTTCCATTTTAGTTGGAATGCCTTGTTCTTGAGCATCCCTACTGTTTGATTGGATTCTTTTTACTGTTATCGTCCTTTGGGATCTGGTAGAAAAATTTGAACTGATGGTTATGTCATTAGTAGGAATCCTGGGTTCTTGGATTTCTCCTGGCTTTGACTTTATCATCCTTTTTGCTATTTGATCAAGCAACTTCAAGGGTGAATGCCAGTTTAAGCAGTTTTGTCTTTTTAGTAGGAGGTAAACATTGTCTTTTTTTTTTTTTTTTTGACTTCATCCTTCTTTGTTGATGTTTGAATCCACCGTGCTTGTGTTTTAATCTGATTAAATATCTAACAGATCTGAATCCAAATTTATATATGAAATCTGTATTGGAATTTCATTAATTAAGATCGGAATCCTATTAAATGTTTGAATGTGAATAATAAATTGATGCTTGTTTCTCTTAAGTTAACCACAAATACACAAAGATCATCAAGAACAAGTGGTGGGATCTTGCAAGTGATGGTTTACAAGACCTCCCTTGTTAAATTAGTTAATTACTGCCAACATGTCCAAAAATTCCAAACATACAACTAAATCTAATTAGGAGTCCAGTATGGTCCAAGTCCAAATCCGAATCCAATTATAAATGGGATCCATTTTGCAGATCCGAATCCAAAACTGAACAGTCAAAAGGATAAAAGATCCAATTAAATTGCGTTAATTTAATCGGATTTAGCAATCCCAAAGGCAGGCTTAGCAAATTGTAAACTTTTGAATTCATTAAGGCCCCGATTGGTTCAATGAATTGGAATTGGGTAGAGTTGAAATTATTGTGATTGGATGGCAAGAGAATTGAACTTTGGAATTACAATTCCATGAAGAATTGATTTAAAATCCAATTCCACTGATTGGATGAACTTATGAAGAATTGATTTGTATCATTCTCATGTTAATAATAACACAAATGACTGATTATCGTGACATATGTGTTGGAAAATATATTTTCCCATGTGACAAAATGCATGACAAAGAGTACTGAAATTTATTAAAACATTCAGTTTGTTGATGAAGTGAAGTATGGTTGAATGTATGACTTGAGATAGCTTCTAGCAAGGTTAAGTGTAACTTGCTGGAGCTACTCAACCAACTGGATTCTCGGGCTGTTCTCAGAATTAGTTGGGTTTGTTTCTAGTTAGTTAGGTTGTTTTCAAGATTAGTTACAGGTGGTTACAGCAGTTATTAAGGGGTTAATAACTCTTGATTTAAAGCTTCTTGAAGTAGGGGAGAAGGTGTCTTTGGAGCTGAAAAACTTGGTGAAGAGGGAAACCGGAGGAGATCAAGGAGGAGAGGTTGCTGCAGTGTTCTGGAGGGCTGTGAAAGACCAGAGAACAGGAACATTTCAGATATGGTGAAAGACTGAAATGGGCTACCTCTTCCATTGTGAAGTATACGTGTGAAGGTTTTGAAGTTGTCTTAAAGCATGAAGTTCAAATTGAAGAAAAAGGTTGAGGATTCAATCTTTGTAAGTGACTTTTTGGTTTGGAGAAAGTTTCTGTAAATTTGAACATAGTTGAATTGTTTTGTTCATCTTAATACACTGTTTCAGGCTTGGTTTACCTCAAAGAAACTTGAGGTTTCACCTTGACAATTGTATAGGATTTTCTTGTTAAATAGTGTGATCTCTTGTCACTATTTGTTTTCTGGTATTGTAATTTTGTTCTTGTTGTTTAGAATCCAAGAGAACAGGGACCTGAGATTTAGAAATCTCAATATGAATTCCAATAATCCATTCTTTGCACTCAAAACCAAAACAACACTACTGGGTTTTAATAATATTTTTGTCTTAATCAGGTCCTCCATGTAAGACCAGACAATTATGATAAACTCGATAGGTCAAAGCAAGTGGAAACAAAAGAGATAGAGAGACAAGAGAGAGAGAGAGAGAGAGGAAGGGAGAAGATACGTACTAGTCCTTGCAACACCAGCAAGGAAGAGGAGAACGAGATTTGGTAGTTTCGCAACACCAGCGAGGAAGACGAGAATGAGATTTGGTAGTTTATTTATCGGTAGAGCTGGCAAAGGGTCGGTTTGGGTCGGGTCATAATCGGGTTGGGGTTAATTGGGTCGGGTTCGGGTTAAACTAAATTAAGGCGGGTTGGAAACCCCCCAACCCACCAATAAACGGGTTCAACCCACCAACCAGTTTATTATTGTTTTTTATTTTTCAAAAAATATGATTAAAATAAGGTTGGGGGTTAATTGGATTGGGTTGTACCGTGTTTAGGTCGGGTTGGGGGTTAATCGGGTCGGGAAATGACACTTTTGTCTATTTTTTTTAAAATTGGGTTACTCATCGGGTTGCCGGGTCATAATCGGGTTGATCCGATTATTGGCGGGTTGGGGAAACCCCAACCCAATTAATAAACAGGTCAACCCAAACCCGTTTAACTTGTGTCGGATCGGGTCGCATTTTTCTAGCTCTATTTGTTGGGCATATATCGTGCTTCTAATTCTCTACCTCGTATTCCCAATTCTTCTCGATTTAGTAGGCAATTAGGTAACTTCAAAAATAGCCTATAAGCTAATTCTATGGAATTGGGCCTTAATTCCAATTCCAAATTCCAAACATTTAACCAATCAAAAGAATTGGAATTGAGAGCCCAATTCAAATTCTTACCTCAATTCCAACCCCTGATTCCGCGACCCAATCGGGCCTTAAGAATCTTTAGTCGTGTTGATTTGCAAAGGTTTTACAAAATCTCAAATGCAGAAGGGTGTGTTTGACAGAAGGATATTTTGGCTAGGAATTATCTCTGGGACTTGAAATTGAGTTGAAGAATTATAATTAAGAATCCCTATCTAATTCCTTAGTATAATTGGGGTTGAAGCTTATCTTAAGCAATTGAAAAGTAATATTTTTGAAATTGGATTGGATTCTAGTTATATTTTTGAAAAGTAATTCTGATTCAGTAATGAAGTTCTCAGTATAAAGGGAACATTGATTTTTTAAAACAAATAGAAACTTGTGTAATTTAAACTTTTTCTGAATCTTTTTGCAGTGATACTTTCTTTACATGCATATTAGTTTTTAGGGTATTCTTGGAAGAAAATTTTTGTGAAAATTAAAATAAAACTATAATTATATAATTAAAAGCATCACTATTTGTTGTTTAATGAGAATTTAGTGACTGTATTTGAATTATGTTTTAAAAAATGACTAAAAACCAATTTCCTCCACAATGGAATTGGTCAAGAAAATTTAACTTTTTGTGATACTTCTTTGGAATAATTATAATCTGCAATTTATTTATTTGATAAAGCCTCTTTGTAGGCCATATGTTTCTCAATGCGATTACTATTTTTGAAGTAATTATACAAAAGGAGTAGATTGAATCCTCTCTCAACTTCTATCTTAAATACAACTCAAAACCCCACAAATTCAATTTCAAAGCAATATTCTATTAGAAGCAAAACATGTATCTCTCAATATCTCAACACCTTGTAACTGTAATCCCAGGCTGGTCTTTTGCCGGGAAAGATGAAGGGGGGAGACTTTAGATCCTTACTGAACAGACCCATCTGGACTTTTCACCTTATTAATCGGCAACAAAGGCTTAGCTTTGGCTATAAGTGATGGATACCTGTTATCCGAAACTACTGGATTGAGCTAACTGGCATCTTTAATGGTTCCTTCTTCGTTTTGGCCTTCGACCGGGTGGACGTGAGTGCTGTCTCTTGCTCCGTTGACAGGAACTTGAAAACGGGGAAGCAAATCAGTAGGAAAGAAACGGTACTGTAAGGTGGCCATTAGATCTTCTTCAAGGAGAAGTACAGCTGGTAGAACGTAAGACGACGCAGAGAATGAAAAATGAATATTTCGGAGGGGCTTCGAAGCCGTCTGAGATTTTTATAGAGTGTGAATTTAATGACTTGGGCTCTAAGGTTTACTTGTTGCCGTTTGATTGTAAACATACATGGGTGGATTGGTCTCTTGATTAGAAGTTTCCAGATTCTTCTTGGGAATCAGAGTTGAAAAAGCTGGAGATTGTTCTATTATAAGGCTCCTTTGTTATTGGAATATTAAAAAGAGTTAAACGCTTTCCGTCCCAAATTCTGTCAAGTCTACTTTCATCCCCGTAAAAGGCATTTGGTACAGATTATAGCACTCGGTTCTACAATCAGATGTTAGAATTCAGTATGAAGCTACAATCCATAAAAGGACGGTTTCTACCGTGTCCAAATAGGATCAGGAATTTGAAAATCAACAACAAGAATATAGATTTTTAAAATCTAGAATCCAAAAACCTAACAAAAGAACCCTTAATTTTTCAGACATGTTCTCCAATCCACACATAGATTCTAGTGCTTTCTAATAACCAACCAACTCGGGTCGAACCAGGCTTAGTACAAGGTATAGCAGGCCCTATGCATGCATGCCCAAGATCTGCCTAATATAGTTTTTACAATTTGTTTTTTTGGATATTTTTATTAAAAATAAATACTTGAACTATTTATACTTACCTACAAAATTTAGTTTTTGATACGCATTATCCAATAACTTAAGCCAATAAATAAATAAATAATTTCACCAAACGTTACAAAATGAATTAATAATATGATAAATTAATTTTAAAATATGCATAAAAACATTAAACAAGG